>JAULBM010010303.1:0-11701 GCA_032357055.1 Geukensia granosissima
GCCTCAGTGAATATCACTTCCCTGGGGTTGATAAATACTGGTATCAACCTTATCAAAAGTCATTAATTGTATAATATTAACCCATGCAGCCTAATGGAGATGCTTGGATTTCATAGTGGGATGAACACTTACATATTAACCTCGGCTTATATTGAAGCTTGGATGTCATAGTGGGAGGAAAACTTACATGTTCATCCGGTAAGCCTAATGGAGAAGCTGGAATGTCATAGTGGGAGGAACACTTACATATTAAACTTCAGCTTAAGTTTTCAGTGTAGTGTTGTGTGTTCTATGTTTGTTTTTGGTTTCATTTTGTTGGCCATTGTCTTGTCTGTCTTCTGACCTAACGATTTCTGTCTGTACCTTTGGTATCTTCGAATTCCTTATATTATTGGAGAACCTGTGATATCATAGTGGGGGAAAACTAAAATATAAATCCCGCCTATTGGAGAAGCTGGGATGTCATAGAGGGAGGAACACTTACATATTAACCCCGCCTAATGGAGAAGCTGGAATGTCATAGTGAGAGGAAAGGACGCCTGTTGTTATCCATGTTGCCAACAAAAATATCATCATCACACCAAAGCCAACAACGGGAAAACTGAAAAATATTGTAGAAGGAATTGAATTCTTAATTCAAACATGCATGCATCAATGTACAATGGGCTACATCAAGCTGTGATTTTATCTGTAGTTACTAGTCAATGCAAAAATGAAGATGAACAAAAAGTTTATTTATTAATTTTGTCGATTGAAATGTTAAAATTTAGATTTAAACGTATAATCCTTATTCAAGTATACAGTGTGAAAGTCTGATAGAACTGTAGAACTGGGTTTGTCTCGACCCTCTGCGAGAATATTTGACTCATCAATAATTTGGTTTTACCAATCGGTTCTGAACACATGATTATCACTAATGCATGTAATGCATAGACTGTAACGGAGCCATGATATTTCAATTCTTGCTGTCGATGAACGAAGTATGAAAATATTTCCAACTATTTTTTTCTTCTGGAGGGGGCTGTCTCCAGTCAAGAAATCACGACACCTGTGGTCAGGTTAGGTCATTTAGGATAATTCAGGTCACATACATGAAAACTACCTTCTTTTTCGGCCAGTGTCTTAATTGAAAATTATCTAGCAGTCCATCTGTTTATTTTCAGGCTATTTAAAACAGCGAAGTCATTTAACAATATCTTGAAGTGCCCTGTGTTTGTTTAAACATTGTGTTTGATTTTGTATGTAATTACTATCGGGCAACTTATGACAGATTTTGTTAGATTTCCTTGCTCATGTATATCTGTAATTTGTTTACCTTTTCCCGCATTTGTGCTTCAACACACAGATGTAGTGTCGACGACATCTAGCAAGGAATTCCACTCAAACCGGTGCTAGGGACCGTCTTGAACTTACCGTGAGGTGCAAGTTTTCAACTCCGGTTTAAGGCCTCACTGCGAATTTGAAATGAAGAACAGCAACCAAAGCGGTGTTTCTTTGCTTTGAATTTACTTATATAAATGAGATTTTTGTGTCATGAATATTTACAACATATTCCCCTTTTTCTATAACATGTATAAGATTACTCACTTGCAAAATGTCGCACAGATAATGTTAGTAAAACATTTCTGAAACTTTTTTTGTTTAGCCATTTTCTTTCCTAGTTTCGAGTTTGTTTTTTTTGTGGCCTTCGGATAACTCACACAGGTTTTCTATTCCCCAATTATTTATATTCAATTTGGATTTGTAGTCAAATCACTAATTACATATAGAATATTATAATGAACTTACAAAAACATTGGAAGTATTATCAGCGGGGATAATACAAAGAACTGCATGTCACACGCTAAATACCATGACCAACCCATACACTAAGAAAAAACACAAATATATCAAAATTGTCTGACTTGCACCATACAGTTTTATATAACCTTAAATCAAAAGAATTCAAAATAATTAAACATGAATGCAGTGTAGAAGTCCTTCCCTAGCACCCCTGCTTTATAAATAATTTCGCAGAGTCCAAGTTTCTGTTCTGTGTTTTGTTTTGCATTTTCGGTTGTTTTGAAGTTTTGTGTTGTCTTTGTGGACTATGCAATTCAGATATTCTTTTGCAGAAGTATTTACTCTGAAGTTTTAGATATTTATGTTGTGTTATCAAGATCGTGTTAATTGAGGTGTTAATTTTTTTACTGAAAAACAAACATTAAATTCGCCTCCCTTGACTTAAAAATTACATTTACAACGGAAAAATACACTGGTAACATATTTAATGGACCCTTTTATAATGAGCTCTTTTCGATCGGATTTAAATGAGACTGGAACCTGGGCCGCATGGGTTCTAGTGGTTTCAGCTAATTGCCCGTCAAGAAAAGCAAACAGCCGAAGCAAGCTGAATTGTATTGTCCAAAACCGAATAATAAAAAGCACGCTCTTACTTGTCTTTTTATGGGGATTAATATTACATGGATCCCCGTTAAACACATGTCGGTGCTGTCTTTGTTTGATACTGACACTATAGAAACGGGGCTGGATTTTCTTTTGTATTTTGGATACTTACACTATATATGTTAATTTATAATAATTGAAACTTATATTGTGGGTTTTGGCAGGTGTTTCACTAAGCCTCTTTCCTATATATTAAAGACTTCCAGAAGTACTGACGATAGTTAACCCATTGAAACGTATATATATCACAACAAAATTCACAATGAATATTCAAAATTGGTAAACTTGCATTTTTTATACAACAATTGAACTGAAAAAATTGTAAAAATTCGTTATATAGAAGACTACCTGTTTTTCCCGATCATCAAAAAAGTTGTTGATATAAAGCAGATTATAATACCAGGATTTTTCACAGTGGTTCACTTCCGGACCATCGGCAGCCCAATTAGGACCAGTACCAGTGTATTGGAACAGAGAAACATACACCATTAACACTAACATATATGGAGGAGTAAGTCTGTAAAAAAAATGATGTAATTAATGTGTGGGGCAAGGAAGGAGTGACTACACAGAGAACAAAAGCAGGAGCAACACGAACCCTACAAAACTGGGGTGAATTCAGGTGTTCCGGAAGGGTAAGCAATTCCTGATAGCCTAGTGGCACCCGTTGTGTTACTCAATATTTAGCCACAATCGAATTAGTTAATTATTGGAAATGTTCCACGAAGCTGTTCTCAAAGCTTTTAACTTCAAATCAAATTAAAAGTACTATAACCGTTAGACAGAAAAGGACAGATCTTTTCTTGTGAGGTTGAGGAGTAAGCAAAAACAGCTGTTATCCCATGTTATTTGGTCTGACCCGCATTGTTATGGTTTTCTATTTGTTTTTATTTTATATGTATATGTTGGGTTCGTACTCTTGGGATTGCCGTGCGTGTACGACTTTCCCTTTTTGTCTGGCCCTTCGGTTTTCTTTCGCTTCCTCTTAGTCACAACCGACATAGGAACGAATTTGTAGTCACGACAGCGTGAAGTTACTCATTGTCATTTTGAAAAATTGATGTTTCGTACCGGTCAACCTAATCAGAATGGCGATCGAAAAAAATTTTGGAATGAACATTAAATCTCGTCTCTAAGAAGGGTAAAAAAACCAAAATTGTCTCAAGATGTCTGAGAACACTGAGGTTAATTTATTATGTTTCTGTCCAAAATCGGATTCGATTTATAATTTACTAAATAATTTTGCCATTGCGTGATTGAAAATGATAATAATTTAATGTTGATGGTGTGGGTATTAACATCTGGCTATCCTTATGTATATTGTGGACAGATAACGTGTTAATAATCTGTAATTTTTCTTCTCGCTTTAAACTTGCTTCTGTGGTGCCGTTGGTGGTTTACTGGCAAAGGAGGAAGCTCTCCAAGTTCCTATTCTGTTCTGAGAGATATTGCGGATTGTCTAAGACAAAAGCTTCTGTGTAATTTTGTATGTCAGCAGGTTCAACTCTATAACAGAAATCGGATGGGGTCATATGGGCTCTGTCAGGCTGTATTCATGGTTTATATATATTTTCTTTGCTTCACCCCTGTACATGGTAGGCGCGGGTGATCAATCGTGCGTTACTCTGTCCTACACTGGCGCCTTGGTTACTGGTGGTATATTACTACAGCTGTTTGTTACTTGTTACGTAGTTATTGTCGTATTGTCTGTTGTCGGACTTTTGGTATCTGGCTTCCTACAACGACTTTGACGTTCTTATTTTCCCACTGGTTGAGACGGCGAGTGTTTCTTTTTGTGATGACTTATATTTACTAATATTTATACTTCAATATAAGCCAAAAGCTCGAAATTGTGAAGCCACGGGTCGACATTAAATAGTTATCTTCCTCGAATGTAGAAAATATGTTTACCGACGATTATTATATTCTCTTTAAATTGCTCTTTATCTGGTAGAGTCTCATCAACTTAGTAATGACAGGCTATAGTCAATTATATTTACCTCCAAAATCTATGGAAATAGAACATTCCCCAGTTCATTTTTCCGTTATTTTTCTTTAATTCTTTCATGACCAAATACGTAAGAAGACATCCACTGCAAACAAAAATATAACCCTAATTTTCACTTAGGAAATTGAACCATTTCATCTAAAAATACTTGTCTATGTTCTAATTGATTGTCCATTTATAAAAAGGTTACTGATATTGCGACCACAAGACAACTGAGAAATGCCAAGATCTATTGGTCTCCATAACAGCTTGAATCCAACTTGGAACGACATATCTTAATTGCAAACACAAGTTAATAAAACGTAGGAAACCTGAATGTTGAAATTTTGGCTAAACAGACCTTGTACTGGAACATATCATTGTAATTGAATTAGAAATTTTTGTTAATTGCTAATAAAACAATTTTTATGCAATTGTCTTTTTGACCAAAATACAAATTAAACAAGAGGCTTCCAGAAGCATCGCTTCTCTCACTTAACAGTGACCACACATTGGTCGTCCAAGCACTGCATGTCGTCTGCAAGAAGAAGTGCTGAAAATATTTTTGGTAGAAAACTTTTCAACGACCATATCTTCAGAGTTTGTTAGTTCCAGACAAGCTTATAAATTTAATCCACATAGGGTTTTATGTTAAATAAAACATTCGACTGTTGGTCATTTCATGCATTTTGGTTTTTGTTTTTCGTCCGGGACCAATCTTGGTTAATAATAGGGGATGTCGGATACATTTCTGGATGATGTACCATCTAAGACACTTCTAAAAAGTTTGATTTCAAAAGATAAAGCAGTTTCAGACCAGCCGATTTACAGATAAATTCTCACAGGGTCATATGTTAAAATATAATAATATGCTTGGCTGGTGTGACTTTCTTGATTCGTCAGAGGTAATTCAGGATACAATTTTGGTAGAAAACCGGCTACGAACCATTCCATCAAAGTTTTGTTTTTATTGGCTTAGCAGTTTAATAAAAAAAATTAAGAGCATTTCCCATAGGGTTCCATGTTAAAATATGTTTAATTGTGACGGCCAACTTGGTTTATCGATGGGTACGACAGTAAAAGTTGACAAAAGATCATTCGACTAACAATTTTTACAACTGGCTTGACAGCTTTAGACACGAATATTCTAAGTGAACTTTAAATTTCATCGAGACTAATGTTCATCTTCGGACATTGCAACCAATTACTTAAATTGTCAGTTAAAACCGGAATTGCATTTCACCAAAATCCAGGGGCTGGGTGGCCAGGTGGTCTTGGTAGTTGATTTAAGCGTATCCGAACAGATCATTGAGTCCGAGCCTGAATTTGTTCCGTACAGAAACGGGTTGCATTTAAATCGCATCGATCTCAGATGATAAGGTTTTTCAGTTATCTGGCCAAGGTCGGTGGTGCTCTGTGGGTTCTCTGGCTTCCTCCACTAGTAAAACTGACAGTCGCGATATGACTGAAATATTATTGAAAGTGTCGCTAAACCCGAATCGAACATACAAACAAGCAAACAAGCAAATCAAAATTCGGTTCCAATTGATTGAAGATTTTATACTAAATTACCGTTGGATCTCCTATAAAATTAAGTTTGGCTATGGCGACCATCTCCTTGCGTCTTGCTATTTTGTAAAATGCCATTTAAAAAAAACACTCAACAGAAGTACGAATCCTTTCAGCTCAGCAGTTTCAGACAAGAAAATTTTGAAGTGCATTTCCCCTAAAATTTTCAGCAAAAATTGGTCATCTTGGTTAGTCGTTGGGGATGCTGGATATATTTCTGAGAGGGATCCACCTAAGGGATATTCTATTGAAGTTTGATTTTAATTTGATTATTTTTCAACGAAAAAATTTTTGAAGATTTTATTGATATTTTTTAAATTTAAGTGGAACGCCTTTTAAAATTCATAAAAACGTGCCAAAAATATTTTGGCGATTTATCACATGGTTTTAAATTGAACTGTAAATGTGTTCAAAACACAAGACTTCGTGCAATGCCATTTTTAATATTTGAAGTGATGAAACAGTTTGAAGCCACTTATCTATAAGATGCTCATGATAATAATAATAATAATAATAACAATATTGTATCGGCATTAGACATATAGCTGGTCAAATATTGCTCATATAAAACTGATTTGACAGGGATGGTCTGTTTTTAAGGAAAATACCAAATTATGTCGACAAGCAGGAATCTTACTTAAACTTAATGGCTATAGATAAATTTTACCTTAGTGTAAAAAAAGTGTCTACAGACACCAGAGCATTGCCGATAACTTCAAACGTCCATCGTTTCGTCATTTGTGGAAAAAATGTGATAATATTATCTGTAAAATAATGATATACATGATTTATTTTCCCATATATCTCATTGTGACCAACAAATATAAAAAAAACAGCTTACCATATGTACCGTGTTATGGTTATTATTAATCGACTACATGTGAAAATGAAAAGATATGGGGTTTAGGTCAGAGAGACCTCAATTATGAGACCACAGGAAAAACAGAAGAAGAAATTTACAAGTCCAGAGTTCAACAAAGACTCAATAAAGAAGTTTTCTGTGCCTATATCGTTGCTGAAGTATTGAAGTGTCCATCTATCGTAAACTTCTACGGCATAGGAAGGACCAAAAGCAATCGGAAATCGGCACACACAACAAAAATCCCAAGTAAAATTCCAATATCATCCTTATTCACCTGCTAAAAGTAAGCAAAATACAAAACTACATGTACCAATGTTGAAAAAATATGGAAAATTCTGGTATTCTTTATGTGCATTTCAATGAGGTACCTCTCACTAGTTATATTAGAACTCAACATAAGAAGTCCGAAGTCTAATGCAGCAAGTTTCTGTTATACATTGATAGATAAATTTCATATCAGATAAGTCTGCTAACTAAGCTGGTGACTACACTCGCGGACCTCTCTGGTCCACTAGCAAAGGCATCGACCAAATGGTTTCAAATTACAAAATTACTGTAGAGAATTTTAGTATGATATGTACATTTCAAGGAGTAACCTCTCATCAATAGCATTAGAACCAAAACGTAGGAAGTCCAGGATCCAAACATTGTAAAAGAAGCAATCATATATTAACGAAGCAAAATGGGAAGCCAAGGAAGTAAGGCTTAAATTCTATCAAAATTAGTTACTTTACAGACGTAATATTTGAACAGATACTTGTGCATCAACATTACGAATATAAACTAATATATCAACACTAACGTGCTGACTTTTGGACTTGTGGTACCCTCGAGGACAAAGTCCACCAGCAGCGGAATCCACTAAGAGGTAGCAATATAGACTGAAAATGATATTTCTGCAAACAGATTTTGTCTTAAACGGTTAAACAAAATGACAGTTTTTATTCAAAACAGCACATAATAATTAAACAAAACAAAATTAGATTATTTAACAAGATACAAATTGTAGGTTGAAACTATCAACAGTATTTCTTTCATGGTAATCAGCCATATTTTGGTGATTTTAAGATATTCACCAAAACATGATTAGACGACAAAACTGTTCAAGGTCATATTGATCAACTACGTTAACAAGGGAACATGGTTTAAATGTAAAAAATATATGAAAATTGTATTCAAAATTACATATAAAAGATAAAAGTAAAAATAGAAGAAGGCCAAAATTCTAGACCAAGAATTCATCGACCGGATCAAACATTAGACATTTACAGTGGAGAAAATTATCGTCTCCTTGGTGACCACTTTGTAGAACTTCGCCGAGATGTTATCAACGGCAGAGATTGCCCTGTCAGCTGGCATGTAAATTCACCAGATCACTGTGTCAATGTCGTGTTATTGCTGTCCAGTGTGGGGAATGCAAACATCAGATGTTAGAACAGAGAATAAGCACCCAGCTTAGAAACTCTCAGAACAAAGGGAATGAATCTGTATCTTTATTACCCTCATTCCATTTATATACTCCCCATGAAATCATTTAATATAATTGAAAACTTTTAAACTTTGCACATTGTTGGTTTTTGTATATTTGTTGCCCTCCTACTTTGTTGTGACGGCAGAAAGTTTCCACCGGAAAGAACTCACGTGTAAAATTTGCTTCAATAGATGAAGTAAAAAATTTCATAACCTTAATTGCTTCTCTTTGTACATGTTGTAATTGTCATTATTTTTTTCTATGTCGTTGGCCCAGGTCGATTACTTTATTTATAGGCGTAAAATTTGGTCACCTTCGTTTTTACTTTTTATCTTTTACATGTAATTTTTAATACAATTATTTTTACATTTTAACCATTTTTCCTTGTTATAGCAGTTGGGCAATCAGTTTTCCCCCACTATTTAGATCAGCAGTTGAACAACTTTTAGAATTGTATGAATTGTAGTTTTGACATTATGGTATTAGCAAAAAGATGAGATAAGAAAAAAGAAGATAAAAAAAACCCTAGAAATTTGACAGTTTCAACTGGTAATGCATATACCATTTGCAATTCTTCTTCAGTGACATTGTTCATATACTATTTTTCAGGTAATTTTAGTGTTTTTTTTGCAGTTTAAAAACAACAACAGGTTATTTACTACAAGCACTGGGGGATGCCGCTGCTGGTGGACTGTAATTCCCTGAGGGCACTATTAGCGCAGTAGTCACCACTTTGTAACTGATATCAACATATTGACATCTTTTTTGGTCGCTAAATCAATGGTGGTGGTTGGTGGTTATTAACGTTCTACACAGCAAATTAATTTTCTCAGTCGGACGGTTCCTAGCGGAACTCATGGTATTGATGTAAATTTTGTCGTCGGTCGTTGGAAAGGTTGCTGCTATAATTTTGTAAGGATGCTCGGTAGAGTTTGTCGACTTCCAGGTCGTTGTTTTGCTATCGTCGTTTGGTGGTGACTTTCTGTATCTTTATGGATCTTTTTAGACTACAACGGCAATTTTCAGGACCACGGTGCCGTATAGAGCAGATCATTTTCGCTGTGAAGCGATTTTCATGGCCGCGTCCTACCTCAACACACTGCAGCAGGGCTGGTTGCCAGTGGGTCACTGCGTAGAGCGCGATGTAAGGAGTTGGTCATTACTTCATCACTCCACGGTGTACTGCAGTTGAAGTCGGTGCTCGGCAGCACGTGTTCAGCTTCGATGGCAGCTAAGCGACATGATGAAAAAGTATAATGCTAAGTCAATCAACTTTAATAAAACTATTAGTGTCCTTCCTTCTTACCCATTGTACGTCTTCTTAAATGGATGTAGCTTTCATTTATTTTAAGTATCCCTGATTTTTTTTAGTTTAAGCTAAAAATGTGACTTTCTTTTGTTTTGGTCATTACTTGTACTAATGAAGTTTATAACAGTGCACATTCAAATTTAATAACAAGTGATTTTACTAAACAATTACATGAATTAGGAAACAAGGCCAGTAACCTCTATAAAACATGTATAATTATTGTTAATTTATTTGACGCGAAGCAGTCCCCGACTTTACGACTTGCCGTTCCTCTGCAATTCTAAGGTTTTCGAGACATTAGTTAAGTAGAGTCTGGGTTGATGATTAACTAACCACTTTCAAATGTAGCAGCTGATATTGTGATAAAATTTTTCTTATTATTAATCTTCTCCATGTTGTAGTAAAACGATTATAATGATGAACCAAAGGATAAAACTCTCGATACAAATTGAGTTACACTGGTTAGTGTGTTGGAGTACGAAAACACTGAAAAAAATGTATACGAGACTGTCAGACTCGCCGATTTTATAAATATAAATATAAATATTAACGACTGCGATATTTGTCAAAAAATATAATAAACACATAATGTTAAGTAAAATCAGAATAATGCGAAGGCTAAAAGTGTAAAACCTTAAAGATGACTTCTTTGAATTGTCTTACTTTAGTACCTGATAATTGTAAAGGAAACGCGTAAGTGTGTCCAAGAATCACCCAAGTCATTGAGATAAACCGGATACCGTTGATACTAGTTAATACATCTTTACTCTGTTCAGTGCTTAGAAGTTTTGCTCCATTTGTGTACACAGAAAAAGCAAGCAACAACTTCCCACCAATTCCTTAAAACATATAAGTTATATATATATCAGAAGTTCAGCAAACACATACATAAGAATTTGCAAAGTGTAATATGGTCATGTGCTTGGATTTACGGTTTGCAGTGATATCTACTTATGCTTGACTCAGCTCCAAGGTGTGCCATTTTAAAAGGAAAAAATATCATTTATTTTTAGGCAATTTAGAGCTCTTTATAGTTCACTGTCGTAATATAAAGATGTGTTTCAATATAAGCTTTCTTGTCTAGAAGATAATCTTATTACCTTTTGTGACTACACCATTGAATAAAAGTTGATAAAAGACACATACAGTGTAATGCATTTGTTTTACAGTTTCATTTTATACTACGACAACAAATGATACTAAAATGATATTTTTACAGTGAACAGAAATAATGAAAGCATAAGGAAAAATAATATTACAATAAGATCTTAAAGGTCACAAGAAACTAGAGTAAATGAGTATGTCTGTCATTCGAGGTTATGGTATAGATCTCCGAATAAATCTACATAAATATAATAGTACTTTACCGAATCTGATAATCTTCAACTGGTAGAATGTACCAAAATAATCATATTTACCTGTTTCCTTCTTTTTATGTCCATCTTTCTGTACCAATGGCATTTTCTCATCAGCCTCTGCAACACTTTCTCCACTGATCGTTGTTTCTTTTTTGTCATTCTGCCATTTTGGAAATTGAATAAATACGATATCGTAAAAAGTCCCCACCAACATGATCGCTACTATAACTGATATCACAACACTGTAAATTGAATAAATACGATATCGTAAAACAGCCCTACTACAATATTCCCAAATATAACTGATACTACAATATTCTCAATTATAACTGATACTACAATATTCCCAAATATAACTGATAATACAACACTGTAAATTGAAATAATACAATAGTGGGGATAGTTTACGATATTGTATTAATTCAATAATTACTGATGATACAATACTATAAATTGAATAAATACGATATCGTAAATGTCCCTACTACCATGATTGCCACTATAACTGACAATACAATACTGTAAATTGAATAAATACGATATCGTAAAACGTCCCTACTACCATGATCGCCACTATTACTGATAAAACAAAACTTTAAATTGAATAGGGGACTGGGTGGTCGAGTGGTCTAGGTAGTTGATTTAAACTTACCTGTACAGATCACTATATCCTATCACCTATACGGCGTGAGTTCGCGCC
>JAULBM010010314.1:0-10980 GCA_032357055.1 Geukensia granosissima
AAAAAGGGGTGATTAACAGATTTAAGATTTCTGTTAAATTTCAGTTTAAGCAGTTTTATAAAGATTCAGAAGTTGTTATTGGTAAAAATTATACTTTTATTACAAGTATGAATTGAATGAAATAATTTATTCCAACATGTTATTCATAAAGTGATTTTGATAGTCACGCTCACGCTTTCAGTTATAGCTTCAGAAAATGGGAAAGTCACCCCCACCCTATTAAGCTCCACAGTAAAATAAATATTTTGATCACATTTTGAATTGAGTTATAAAGTCTGACAAAACAGACGTCAAAATCTTTATGAAATTTTGTCATCCCTATCTTATGATACTTTGACCCCCCTCCCCATCCAAAAGACATATGATATATCAACCCCCTACTTTGACTGAATAAATAATCTGAATTCAATTCAAAAAGCAAATCAATTTTAAAGAAAAACTCTTGATGCAATTTTGACTCTCCTGTATTATGATATTCCCCCTCCTTTTCCCCACTCCAATGAAATGCTAAGTTCCGCAGTACAAACATACTTTGACCATAGATTGAACTGATTTCAAAGCTTTGATAGTAAATTCAGACAACGAAATTCTAATTTAACTTTGACCTTCCTACCTATTATATTTCCCTCCCCTACATGAAATGCTTAACTCCAACGTAAAGAAACTACTTAGATCAGTCAATGGTTTTAGAGGTATAAGATTCCACACAAGGAGGTGCGGATTGTTCATGGGGTTCTTTTGTGGGGGTTGCCATCATGTGGTTATTAATTCAATGCAGTTTTCATGTGTATGAATTTAACAATATATGTATTAGTACGTGGGATGGTATACCCCCGTGCACCCCCACACATCTCTATAGGACCAACTTTTTTGTCGCCTAAAGCATCCCATTAATAAAAATGATTTTAACATCAAAAACTTTGGAACGCATTTATGATTTGGGGGTCTTTTTATAGCTCTAAAAGATATTTTTGACAATTTTAGATTTTAGCTATTGTTCATATTCAAACCCAGATATAAATATGTTCCTGTACTTTCAAGTAGAGAATCGTTGAAAAGGTCTATGTATTCCCTTTCCAAGCCAGGTGTACTTATATTGATTTGAGCTTCGAAAAATAAATTGTGGCAAAAATAGTAGCCACACCCCAACAAATATTTGTCAAGAAGTCAAGTTTTCTGTCTGTCAACTATCATATATTTGCCTGTGTGACTTTATATGCAGAATTTTCCCATTTTTCTCTATATTTTAAATATGCTCGACATTTGAGTTATTATATGGCTATAAGCTGACATAAGTTACGCAAAAGTATATATAAGCCATCAAATGAGCCCAATATTTTATTTATAAAGTGATTTGCATTGGAAATTTTGGCAAAAATATTACCCCTACCGCTAACTTATTAATAAAATTGCAAAACACCAACGCATGTGTGGAAAAGAAACAATAAATTTTGCTTTAGATAATCTAAATTACTTTTTTATTTTAATACAAAGCATGTTATCACGCTTTTTGTCCGAATTAGACCTTAATCTTTGAAAAATGGGTGATTAACCGATTTCAGCTTTCTGTTAAATTTCCGTAATAGCAGTCTCCTTAAGATATTTCAAATTTGATTGACATATGAGTTTTTATATGGCTATAAACTGATATCAGTTAGGTATATAAAAAACATCGAATGAGCCCGAAATTTCATTAATAAAAGGATTTTAATAGGTAATTTTTGCGAAAATATTACCCCCTACCCTATTTTTTAATTGAGTTGCGAAAATACAAACCATGTGTGAACAAAAAAATAAATCTGGTTTTGAATCATGTAAATTTCTTTTTTATTATAATACAAAGCACAATTTATCTTGTTAAAACCCTTTATGTAAATTAAGGCTTTTAACTGTGAAACTGTGATTAACAGATTTCAGATTTCTGTTAAATTTCGTTTTCAGCGGTTTTTATTAAGATTAAAGGATTTTTTTTGTAAAAATAATATTTTTATTACAAATAAAAGTTTCATAGATATTTTTAAATAAAATGATTAAATTAAACTGTATTTTAAATGTTGTATTTGTCTGTTATATATTTTTTCTGTGAAAAGATTGTCCTTGGTAATTACAATCAGAATAAATATGATTAAATTTGAATATATATCTACTTATATTTTATTTGTTATGAAGAGTATTTTTTCTACCTGTAGACACCTCCAAATCTCAATGAAAGTGTTTTTACGGAAATTTAACAGAAATCTGAAATCTGCTTATCACGCAATTCAATTTTCACACTTTAAAGCCAAAATTTAGAGAAAATTTGTTGTAACATCATGAATTATGCTTTGTATCATAACAAAGAACTAATTTACATTATTTAAAACAACATTTGTTGTTTCATTTTCACACATGGCTTGTATTTTTGCAACACAATTTAAAAAATTAGGGGTAGTGGTACCATTTTCGCCACAAATACTCATCAAAATGATTTTATGAATAAGTATTGGGCTCAAATGGGTTGTGTTGGCGAAATATTAAAAAAAAATGGGGTTGGGGTAATATTGTCGCGAAAATAGCCAATCAGAATCTCTTTATGAATGAAGTTTTAGGCTCATTTGATGTCTTATATATATACTACTATTACATGTACTTAATTAACATCAGTTTATACCCGTATAATGTCTAGCGTATTTAACTTTATAGAGAAAAAGTGGAAAATTCTACAACTTTCCAAATTGGGGTTTTTTGGACATTTGAACAACATAATGGGCAAAAGACACAATATCAGGGTAATAAAACACTACAAAACAATCAAATGTATTAAGAAACATAACAAAATCTGCATATAAATTCACTTTTTTGTCAAATATCTGTTGGGGTAGTGTTACTAATTTTGCTACAACTTTTTGTTCGTAGCTCAAATCAATATAATTGAACATATTCTGAAAAGGCATTATATAGAACTTTCTAGTGATATCCAACAGGTCTACTTTATATATCGTGAACTTATATATTATTACATTTGAAAATGAAAAATTAAATAAAACCTAAATGGGCAAAAATATTCCACTGGGCTATAAAAAGACTCCCAAATAACAAATGCGTTCCAAAATTTATGTCAAGATGTTTTTTTATTTATAATATGTTTTGGAGGACAAACAAAATGGTCCCATAGAGATGTAGGGGGTGGGGTGCATGTATGCTATCCTAGCCAAATGACCCAATAATCAATAATACTTTATAAAACATTACGTGTAAACATGCTTATTTCTTCAGTCAACATAAAGTTGACTTTAAACTTAAATAACATAAAATTACTGCTATTCGATGAGAAACAGTAAGTATTGAACTGAAGCTATCTTAAAGCGTATGATATAAACATATTTACCTACAAAGTGTGAGAATACATTTTTTATCTTCTCAGGCGGAAAAAGTTTTTTGAAATGATTTCGTACAGCAATCGGTGCAATGCGGTTTATTAGATCTAGTAGACGTATGTAGTTGTCACTCATATTATTGCATTTCTTGAAGTTTTCAATTTGGTCTTTTGTGTCTTTAGAATCTCCTGAAAAAATAAGCCCCGGGTACACTATGAACATCTATAACTGCAAAGAGAACCAGAGACTTACAAAGTAACTTGTAACTTAATCGCTTCCTGGTAAAATAAAAGATCATCAATAATAAATTCAACAATTTAGTCAGAGGTTACTGCATTACAGTGATTAATTTGATTGAGGGTCACCTTTGTTACTTTCTTTATTGTCACTAACAATTAAATGCAAAGTTATAGAGAATTAAACAAAAAGGTATTATTAAAAACATAAACACACAAAAATACATGTATACAGGGTAAACGTGGTCAATTAATATTGGAAATAGTTAAATAATGTGGTATATATGGATAAAAATACAATTTGCAACAAAAACTTGGAAAAACGTTTTTCATTATTCTTTTAAATGAGGCTTACAAGGTATCTGTTTCGCTCACCGATTTTTTTGCATAACAATGATAATTTTGTTTGAGGACCACCTTTTTACTTTGAAATTCTTGATTCTCACAAATAATGTCAATACACAGTTTCAGAAAATTAAGCAAAAAGGTATCATTGAAAAACATAAATACAAAACATAAAGGATACACGTTGTAGATTAATACAGGAAATAATAAATGTTGTAGTGTGTAGGGTTAAACATTAGAACTTGCAAAAAAACTTTAACCTGGAGAACCTATCTTTTTAAATTATTCTTAATAATGAACAGAGATTTCCAATCCCTGATTGTCTAGCAGATTTGAAAAAATATCCAAAAAGCAATATTTTTGGTTCTTGTATATAATTTTTATTAATATGTGTAGTGAAATATTAACTTAGATTACAATCTCGTTCGTTTCTCTTAATGTGTTGCCATCTATCGAGTTCCATTGGTAATTTAGGATTATTGGTTCTAAATTTACAGAATAAAAATAAATCTCTTTCTTCAAAAAGTTCAGATAATTTTCAATTTTTTTTCTTTATATAATCTTTAAGACAACCCTTTTGGAGAAATATTCAATTAGAGCTCCAAAGCCGTCTAACCTGATAAATTAACCGGCGTTTTATACCCTTTGGAGCAAAATCGAGTTGGATACTTCCTGGATCTTCCAAAAAAAGAATATCAAGTTTATCTCAAATATTTTTATTACCTTGTAGCTAGTTATTTAAGTGACTTTCAAACGATTTTATATAACATAATTTATACAAAAGCGAGGTTATTTTTTATTGTTTTTCATCAATTAGTTTTACATAAAATGGAAATTATGCGCTATTTGATACAAATATCTAACAGGTATATCTCAAGTTAACCATAATTCAAGCTAGTTGTAGATGTTTTTAAGCGTAATAACAATAAACAGAATTTTAAAATCACTTCTTCAATATTAAAATTGTTACCAACACCCCACAACTCGCAACCACACAACAGTTAACGTACAACAACTGCATCAAATAAATCTTACTGACAATGTATTGTCAGAGTATGCTTTCTACCTTCAAAATATTGCACATTCTTGCCGTAGCTTTATTTTACTAGTTTAAGTTAAAAGAACCGACAGGATTAGTAATTCCTAAATATGTAAAATCTTTCTCAATATCAAACTCGTCATTATTATAATTAGATTTAAAATCGTTTGGTCGTCTTCCCTGATAACAAATGTATATTTTGTCAACATAAACTGTTAATTTCCATTTTTGACAATATTAAAAAAAATGATTTAACTGCAGCTGTAGGTGATCATTACTCTCCGCCATTAATACAGTGTCGTCAGCATATACCGTCAAAATATTTTTAAATAGATAATAGATAATAAGCTTATTTTCAAAGTCAGTTGTTAAACTTAACACACCATTTACACCAACATCCGAAAAAATGATCAAGATCATTTAAATATAAGGCAAAAAATAGAAACAGATTTTCGCCTTGTCGTGCACCATTATTACAAGGGAAGAAGTCTGTTTTCATCATTATACACAATACATTATTACAATATGGTTATACATTAGTTATTATCCTATACTATTTTTCTAGTGATACTACTTATAGTTAATTTCTAGCAAAGACCCTGTCGCAAAACGTTATTGAAAGCCTTTTAAAATCAATGAATGTACAGTTTTTTTGTCTTTTTTAATAACCCGAAAAGCATATAAAGTAAAAATATGTTATCCCATGTCGAATAGCCGTTACGAAAGCCTGTTAGATTTAACTGATTTAAATAAATTGCCAAGACAACTTATGAATTGACAACATTGAATGAAGTCATAGGACGCCTTCAATTTCAAGGGTCAGGTGAGAAACTAATGAGTCAAGCCCTCGCGACCATGTTGAATTTTGATTGGTGTCATAATTGGAAGAGGATCTTCCAAATAGCGTAACTACCATGCAAAAAAAAATTAAAAAAGAATCTGACAAGAAGCTCTCTGACTGTTAATCTCATGTTAAATCAAGTCGAGTCGTGGTGGCCATATATATTCTAAGATGCACTATAAGTACAAGTCTGATAGAAGACTATCAAACATTTATATTATATGCATAAAAATCAATTATCAAAACCATTTCTTACAACACGACCTCGACAAAAAATACCCTGAATGTCCTATGTAAACTTAGTCAAGCCATGGTTGCTTTTTTGTAATTCCGATCTGCTAACAAATAACAATTCTTAGTAGAGGACTGTCCAATGAACATATCAATATTGAAATGAGTTTTTTTATAAGATTACGTCGATGGAAATTTCAATAGGGTGCTATAAAAACTTTAGAAGCGTCGTAGTGGCCAGGTTGTAAATTGGGAAATTTAGGTTATGGTATACCTTTTGGGCTATTTTGAATATTTCACAGTCAATTAAATGACTTGTCAAAAAAACACATTTACACATCAATTAATATCGATAAATTGAGAAAAGCGTTGATCTACTACTCTATTTATTTTCAAAGACATTTCTTTATTTTCGATAATATGTTACATTGTAAACTGTAAATTTACCTGAATATTGAATATGTTTAAGTATGTAGCACTTTCTATATTTATTTTTTTAGAAACCAAAACATTTATATCACGCAAAAAATGTAAATTCCAAAACCCTTTCTTACAAGAAGAATCAATTCAAAAATTCCTATAAGGTACTAATGTAAAAATAATGTCAAATTATGGCGGCTATGTTGCAGTTTCAAAAAATTACAATTTAAGTAGAGAACCATCCAAGAAAAATTCGCGTCAGTCACAAAACTCAACTGATAAAACAGTTTCTGAAAAACGATCTTAGACCAAAATTCCCCAATTGTCATTGCACTACACCTGCCCATCCCATTTATGATATTTTGTTTGATCAATCGTTCTCATGCTCAATATGCATACAAATTTGCCCCTGGATGTTAAGCAACAATTAATAAATCAGCAAAAAAAAACCTCAAAATATAATTACACGGAAAATAATGCTTTTCGTGTGCTTTAACAAACATTTATGAGCCGCTAAGAAATAGAATTCATTCGTTTGTTAAATGTTATCCTTTTCTCATCTGTATTTTCGATTGCTATAAAATATTTATATTTACCTGCCAGTATTAAGAAAAAAATAAGCATAATTTTCAAGCAATTATTGTCATATCTTTCTTGAAAATTTCCCACATCTGATCACGTTTTGCGCCCAATATTTGACATGCTTGATATGATTGTAGTAACACAGTTAAATTATCATTGTGGATCTGGCAGATATCGTCACCCGATCTCACGTTTCAATAAAAAGAAGCGACAGGACCTGACAAGACTCCAGACGTAACCCGAAATGACGAGAAAAGACAGGAATTGATCGTAACGGTTTTTGGTGGCAAATTTTTTTCAGGAATTTTTTTTAGCGGAAAATTTTATTTGAAGGAAATTTTTGGCGGGGATTTTACATAATATCGTGGGACGATATTTGTGCAAAAAGCGGATTAAGAGTGAACAGAAATCCAGCCGATAAGAGGGCGGGATTTTCCTCAAAGTAGTTAAGATTTCGATTTGAGTTATCAATCTTTGTGCATTACCTATCATTGAGTTTACTAAAAAATTACTACAAATTTCCGGTTTTGCGAAGGTTGACCAGTAATTAAAAATATTGGTCTGAGTTGAATGTTGTCAGTATTGTACAGTGATGAAGTCAGATGGAAGATCAGACTGGTTGGAACAATTTGGAGTTTGAGTACAATTGTAAGGGCAGATATTTAGTGTTGGAATGATCAGTTGAAGAGAAATAATTAATAATTTTTGTCCACATGAAAATAAAGGACTCATAGTAGACTTGTGGGGTTGTTGAGTGAATTAGACTAATAAGACAACTTATTAGAGGATTAATTGATTGTCGAATGATTGTTCCATATAAGAGGAGAGTATAATGTCTTACTATGCGTCAAAATTTAATGTCTGTGGTTTGGAGACAAACAAATGTTGGAAATTGGAAGAAACCAGTGTATATATGGACTTAAGTTTTGAGTTGTAAAAAATGGAACAAAAACTAACCGTGTTTTTATTAAAAACAGTCCGTATTTTAGTATAACAGTCACTCAGTAAATCATCAGTGGGTTAGTCTAGTTTACATGTAGTAAGGCATTTTTGATACGTTAATTGTCGTAACTATAATGATTCCATTACAATTAAATTTGAATTGAACTCAAAAAACATTTCTGCTCTCGTTTTCGAAGGCAAATGTAAGTTTTTACACTGTCTAACTGCCGACAACAAATATTATCTATTAAATGTGTCTCACAAAATTTTATCCTTACGTTCGTTTTTCTCCAGCTTCAGCAAGAACATAGTATACACTTGGTTTGACCAAAATATACGTCCTGTTGGAGAAAAAACCCACGGACGACTTCTTGGACGAACTTGTTGAAAACAGAAGTGGACTCCGAATACATCGCCCATCAGACAACTGGAAACGACCGAATCTGTGTCTTGCTGAAGCTTATTCCAATGAGAGGACTCCGTGCCTTTTACGCATTCTGATATTCCTTGCTAGCCAATAAAAGGACGGATTTTGTCCCCATCATGACGGACACCGAGAATTATAAATTTCATCTAGGAGGAGAAATATATATAATAGTAGAGGAAAATGCTGTCACCCTGAAAGAGGTAAGGATGAAAATATACTTTTCCATGATAAAAATGGAAACAACTGAAATATGTGCTCGGTGATATCGAAGAGATGGTGCATTTTCAATCCCTCAACAGATTTGCCTCTGTAAGGAAACACCTAGGAGGCAACGTCTACGTCCCGTCCGAGAGTCAGGTGGTGATCTCCCCCATTACTGGATGTCACTTTCGAACTACAAACTTCATCCCACACCCCAAGATGTGACGTTAGGCTTTGAACAAGACGAAAGGTTAAAGAAAATGGATTAACTTTTACTCGATCTCCTTCCGGGTTTTAATGAAACGTTACCGTTTGAATTGCCTCATCAAAACGTAGTATTCTACCTTCAAATTGACGTCTTTGTACACGGCTTAAAAGTGTTTCCCACTTTTCAGGTAATACTTCTGGGTATTCTATTTCTGGCATATACTCCCTTGGAGGCTGGTCTTGTGTGAGGACGGTTTTCAGTATTTCATTCCGAAAGTCTTCACCATGCGCTCCAGTTAAACATGACTTGTCTGTTTCTGTATATTTTGATAACGTTGTAAAATTCTGCATTGAGGACCAAGTTCACTGTGGCTTGAAAGGCTTTGGCATAATGAATTTATAAGCCTACGTTGTCTACTTCGGATATGTCGTTGGTTATGTCGAATCCAAACAAAAATGTAGTCTTCTTTGGAGATTCTCTTGCCTTCAGTTTTTAACAATTTCTTGGTGCTGTGGTAGCGTCACATGTAGCTTTTTATCCGAAGATTATTCTCGTCGGCATCTGTCAAAAAACAGTAGTTGGTTTTTCCGAGGGCAGAATATCTACCTCGACTTTCACGCTCCTGTCGGGTATTCGCGATAGGTCTTCTCCAAGGCTTTAACGTGTCAAATTCGAATCGCCAGACTCAGTTGTAATTTTCCGACAAAAAAATCAGGTATTTTATATTGATCTTGCAGCCATCCGCATTTTCCATCAAGGCTAAAACGTCTCTATTCCTTCTCAGTTGATCTTCCGTTTAAATTGGTTCAGTATGTACTTCTATTCACAAAACACATCCAAGTGGAGCAATGTCTCCAAGTAGGCATTGTATGAATTAACGCTGGTGAGCAATGATGACAATTTCTCGATGAGAAATTCACATCGCTAAAGAAAGAATGCTTCCACGGTTTTAGGCTGCCAATGTCCGATTCGTACATTTCCTCCACTGTGAATATCTTTACTTCTACAAACATGTGGTATTGGCAAAGTCGATGTTGTCTTCACCAGAATATACGATACGATGGCTTCATTCTTGGTAAGATTTTGTTCTACACTGAAGTGTCACCACTACTTGTCTACGTTCATATGGTAGTTGTCTTCTTTTGTCGTCTTTCAGATCTATCTCAGTGTACTGTAACCGTAGTTGTTACTAATGCCACTTCATTAAAACCGATACCGATTAAGCTAATGTCGGCTTTTTTCAGGGGTTTTTGTGTTCTTCTATAGGGAGACATAAAGGCAATCTGCTAAGCGTTATGAAAAACTATCAGATTTCTTTGACAGAAGTACGCCCATGCATTTGTCTTTGTTGATGTCGTTTGTACATTTGTTCATTCTTTTGTGGCTGTACTAAATTTCATGACCAAAACAGAAATAAATTTTGCTACAGAGGGAAATTATTCCGTCTCCGCTATATACTTTTCTTTATAAAGACAGGTGTTGTTTGACAGGCTCTTGGTATTAATAATGTTTTTCATTCTGGATTTGTACCACCATATCTTGTTGATGATATCTTCTAGCCAGAAGGCATAATATGTATCCATTTTATTTATATCCTGGGTAAATACGTTCATGAAATAACAGAATTGCAACATTTGGAGCCGATTTGTTTTTTGTTTGGTTTTTGGTTTTTTTTGTTCGGATAGATATTTCCTGCTCTTCTGGCACTGCAGATATTGTCTGTAAAAGATTTAAGGATAGCCTATATTGTTTATTCCACCACGTGGAAGATCTAAGTGACTTCAAAACCATGGTGGCCATGCCATTTCAGCATTGGGAAGATAACCATGATCTTCTCATTAAAAGTTAACGATGGTGACATCTGCATTCTCCTTCTTTTGCTGAGGTGTTCATAACCTTGGTCTTTGATGTATTGGATCCAATCTTTTTTTACTTGTACAGGCCACTATGACTATTTGTATTAACAGGATTAAAACGTTTATCCAACGCTTATATCAATGCAACATGCAGCCTTGAATTCATAAACAGTATTGGTCTCATTACATAATCGTTGCTGTCCAATCAATATTTCCAATTTTTATATTTCCTTGATGGCCGATTGGACTGGCCTCAAATTCCAACTATTCGATGGCCATTCTTTCGAAACGTCTGG
>JAULBM010010325.1:0-11700 GCA_032357055.1 Geukensia granosissima
AAAAAATTTTAAGATTTAAAAAAAAATTCCAATTTGAACAAACTCGAACGTCAAATTTTTACCCCAAAATGCAAATTTTTAATTTTTTTTTTGCAAATCTTAACCTTAAAGAACATGTTTTCTCAAAATTTAGTACAAATAACCATATACACCTGTTTTCGTGTGAATTTTTCATGTTGTGTGATGAAATTTGAATCCAACTCTCGATTTTGATTTAGACCACTGTGATGTACATCGCATCAGTGTGACTCAATTCAACACGAACTTAAGCACTTTTTCTAGCGATCACTTCAACACATGTTAAATAAATTGTTTGATAAATGAAAGTAAATTTTCATATAAAACCTATTATGATATGCTATACGTTTAAGGTGTTGCGGATCTTTTGATGGTCAGTCTATTTTAATGTTAAGAACTCATTGACATCGTATTGACATGCCAATAGAGTACAAAAGAGCACAAAGTAAAATTTGCAAGAATTATCCCTACACGTAGAAAAATCCAATTTCTTGAAAATTATCCAAAATATGACTTGTTAACATTAAATGTCGGATAAAAGTTATAGAAAGAGATGAATTATTATGCTTTATGCCAAAGTTTTCCCTTTAAATGATAGTCAAAAGTCTGGAAAACTCTGAAAATTTCTTAAAAAACTGGCTATTTTTGTCACTAAACTGATTTAAAAACACAATAAAAAGTATTTATAATTCATCAAGCATCATTTTCAAATGCATTTATGAAATAAAAACAGTGCCTTGGGCAAAAGAAATACTGAAAAGCTGTATAAAAGCAATTTGCGTAGCATTTTGAAAAAAATCTATATTTTGTTTATCACCCATTTTTCGGAAAATTTGAAGGAAATATGACTTATTATATCTAGAAGCACACATAATTCATTTCATATAAACATTTTCTAGCAAATGACACTATTTTAAGATATATATTATGTTTATTTGATATACATTACTGCTATTTAGATAGATACGATTAAATTACCGAGGAGTAGGGGTACAATTTCATTAAATTTATAGGGGATCAACATTAAAGCATAGGTTTCTTTAGCTAGTAAGATGCCTAGTACGTGTATAGTATGAACCAAGTTTATAGTCCAAACTCAACTTTTAAATTCGCTGCATTACGAAAACGGAGAAAACAGAAAAAATCTTGAATTTCCAAAATCCATGTTTTTCATGATTTTTTTGTATTAAGATTACAGAAATAAACAACATAGAGTTATAAAATTTAATAAACGTCCATAATTGATTGCATTATATAATTATAATGCATCATAGCTTCACACAAACTTAAGTATAATAGTCTAAAGGCAAACAAATCGAGTTTTCCGGAAAAGGAAGGGATGGGGCTACGATTTATGCTCTAACCATTTTGACAGTCAATAAAATTCAAAAAGTAGACATGTTTTGAAAGCTTATACATTTATCTCTCCAAAATTACCTTAATTGTAAGATTAAATGTATGTTATCATGTCTTTTAATGTCCGTAAACTGTAAATTACCTGTTAAACGAAAGTAGGCAAAAGTAACATGGTGGGGTACAAAATATACAGTAAAACCTAAAAGCATCCCAATATTATGCCTACTGCCATTTGAAATATGAAATGAAAAAGGGTATAGATATGAATGCCCCTTTGGTATCTTCGAATTCCTTTTAAAAAGTTGGTGAGGATATAAGTTCTGTGGGTGCACGGTAGACCTACCTAGCCCACCGCATAGTAACCCCCCTGGTATAACATCTGAAAGATCACCAACTGCGGCAGGAAATTACTTTGGCACTCAAATTCCCCTTATTTTATTTGTGAAGAATTTAAAATTTAATTGAAGGTTGTTTATCTGGTACTGCAGGCACAGTAAGTAAATACGGATAGTCATAGTGAGCACTTTTAAGTATATGCTCAAGGTTTTTCAGAAGATCAACCTATTTATTTCTTTTTATTGGACAGAAGTCTCATGTACCAAACGGTGTTATAGCATGGACAAGATCTAGCATTATTGTAATTTTAGTGTTACCTGCCCTTTAATTTGCAGGCACCTATTACAACCGTTAGATGTTGATTTCTTTCCAAAATCTTGGACAAATCGTGTCATAAATATATGCGAGAGCAATGGGAACAGGTACAACATTGGTAAACTTGCAAGTGATGCATAGCTTTATCGCCACATGTATAACTTGAACGTCTCTTTTGAAAAGGCTTGAATCTGTCCATTGACTAGAAACAGTATAACTAACATCACTTTGCTTATGTCGCGAACGTTAAGGAAAGATAGCTCAGATCAACAAACGGAAAATATGACCAGACAGACAGTGAGCGAAAACAAAACGGACATTGACGATTTACTTGTTAGCTCACCTGGCCTAAAAGGCCATGTGAGCTTTTCTCATCGCTTTGCGTCCGTCGTCGTCGTCGTATGTCGTCGTCGTAAACTTTTTACATTTTCATCAACTCCTCTGAAACCTCTGATCCAATTTTAACCAAACTAAAGTGGAATCTTTATTGGATGGTCTTCTTTAAATATTTTGCTCGGTTTTGCCGGGCGCAAACCAATATGACCTCCATGGCTCGACATAGTTTAACATTGGACCCTATTGGAATTTTACATTTTCCTCAACTCCTCTGAAACCGCTAAGTCAATTTTAACCAAACTTTAGTGGAATGTTCATTGAATGGTCTTCTTTAAAAGTCGTGTTCGGTTTTGCCGGGCGCCATCCAATACGGCCGCCATGGCTCGACATAGTTTTACATTGGACCCTATGGGAATTTTACATTTTCATCAACTCAATTGAAACTGCTAAGCCAATTTTAACCAGACTTAAGTGAAATGTTTATTTTATGGTCCTCTTTAAAAGTTATGTTCGGTTTTGCCGGGCGCCATCCAATATGGCCGCCATGGCTCGACATAGTTTAACATTGGACCCTATGGGAATTTTACATTTTCGTCAACTCCTTTGAAAATGCTAAGCCAGTTTTATCAAAACTTTGGAGGAATGGCCCTCTTTAAAATTTATGTTTGGTTTTGCGCGGCACTATCCATTAGGACCATCATGACCAATCATAGTTTAATATTGGACCTCCTGGGAATTTGCCACCGTGGTCAGACTTTATGAAAACAACTTTGAGTCAGGTGAGCGATTACAGGCTCCTTGGAGCCTCTAGTTATTTGTAATCATTTGGAAGGACAAATAACTTTGGTTATGAATTGGCGAAGATGAGGAAACGGAAGCTTCGACTCCTACAAATGTGACTGAGGCACCCGTTCAAAAGAGTCCTTTGGGTTTTGTTTAGGATTAATGAACAAAAATGTGGGCATTGGCATAAAAAAACAATAATAAAACGAAAACACTTAACAAGTATTACATCTAATAAGAGCCATAACTGAAGATTATGTAATGTCTCAAATTACCGAAAATGGTGTAAATCAAGAGAAGTAAAAATCTATGGAATCTACTAAATGTTAACAAATAGTAAAAAAAAATCATGCAGAAAATCTAAACAGTGTGTAAATGAAAATAATTAAAAAAAGTCAAACAATGGAAAAGTACGTCTAAAATTTAACAAGTTGTTAATGTATGTGTTAAAACGCTGGTCCATCTGGACTTTTTTATGATGATAGAGTATTGATTGCTGATAATGATGCTTTGAAAAAGTGCTTATCTATTGTTTTTGCCGAGTGGGGCAAGTGCATGTGACCACTGGACTCAGTTTTGTTGTAATGTTAAAGCTTTAAGACGTCACAGTTTATTCCATTGTCCTTGCAATGGTCTGTCACGTATTCAGTATAAAGAATATATTGTTTTGACCTTTACTGTATGATAAGACTACACTAATAATGTTTTTCTTGGTTACATATTTTATTGACACTGCTTTCGCACTTTGCATAGTTGCATTTGCAAAGAATACATCTAAATGGAGCTGCAAGATGTTGTTCGATTAGCAATCAACAAATTTGAAGGTAAAATATGATGAAATGATATTTACTTTGAATCCTTTTTATAATCTGGATTATTATTTAAAGTCCTTTCCGTTTATCATTATTTTTTTATAAAAAGGTCGAAAACACAATACGCTTTTTTGCAAGTCGGAAATCCAAGTCGACATTATAAAGGCAATTAAAAAGGCTGCCAAAAATCGTTGATTAAAATTATATTTAAATAGATCAAGGCTCCAAATATGTAGAGAATAAATGAAATCTTTTTTTTTCGAAAATTTCTCGGAGAAATAGCAATAAAACAATTGCTAATATTATCTCAAGTTAGCGCAGATAACTTCAGCAATATTAAGACTTGCAATGCTTTGTTTTGAGACGCAAAATAGTTCAGGGAAATGCAGCAAAAAAAACCCACATTTTTATTTGAAATTGTTCGGTTTTCTTAAGTTTCGCACGGAATAAAGGCCATATCCAGTCAGAAACAGAAGGGCTTTTGGCAGCGTTAACCGAATAATTCAGACCCTCTCCGAATCTGATTCTCTCCTTCGTTCTGTAGATTAATCAAAGGTCATAGCGATTGACTTCTCATTTGCGATTGGACTCGTCGTATTTACAAACCCATGGCATTAAATGTGACGTCTCCTAATTAAAAAAACAACAACGGAAGTGACGTGATAATTTTCTAGTTCTTTTTTTACTACTCTTAACGATAAGATCAGTAAAAACAACTATAGAATAATTTTATATCAAAGTTTTCACAATCGAAACGAAATCCCCTTTAGTGCATATTTAATTCAGACACAGGACTTGTTCAATTTGACACTTTATACTTTCAATCACGAGGTTATAGCAGTGATATACATTGTGTCTGTATCAGAAAGTTCTACATCGTTACAATTTTAAAGGGGGAATGGAGGAGATTGGGCTTTGAAAGATATAAGTTTTGTTGGACCGATAGTTTGGTGGTCACAGGAATGTGAGACCAGTAAGGAACGGGGAACATTTTTAAGAATAAGATGCACAAAGGTTTCCTTCAGAACATGGTTTCAAACATGCAAATAAAAATAAATCCAATTGATTCCGATTATACATACGGATTGCAAAAACACAATATATTCGGTATGAAACGTAATAGTAATAAATACGGAAGTGATAAATTTAAAAGAATGTAAATAAAATATATATTCTAGGTCCCTTACAAAAGTGTCTTTTTCATAGCAACCTGAAAATAAAAATGGCCACACAACTGAAACTAGTTAAGAATTTAATTTTATGGATATTTCTGATGAGAATTCTTCTTGTCTGATCACGCGAGTACCAAGTCGCCATTTGTTGTGTAGAGGGTCCATATATCTGTTTAAGTTCAGTGCTTACCTGCTAATCGGAAAATCAAAATACAAGCAGCTGTTTGGCTTGGTATACTATCTATTCTGTGAAGAATTTCTTTAGAGATATATTTGGTTCTTGTTGACAGTTCGACTATGTTGACATCAGGCAGGCTTTATTTGTAGCAGTGTATCATATGTGTCATACAAACTACTGGGACCTCTAGTTTTAAGAAGGAACCAGTTATATGTTTGGTTTAATTTTCTTTTTATTCAGACTCCCTGTCCTGAGGTAACTAATGATGAAAATGGTTTCTGCAATACACAATATTTTGGATCAGTAGAAGGACAATCACCTATATCAACAGATGCTGTGATATTCAGTAGTGACAATTCAGTGATAGGACCTATAGTTAAACTAGGTGGAATGTTAAAGAACACATATGCAGTCCTGTATGTTGGTACAAGTAGTGGTAAGATTGGCAAAGTAAGCATAATGTCCTGTATGTTGGTACAAGTAGTGGTAAGATTGGTAAAGTAAGTATAATGTACTGTATGTTTGTACATGTAGTGTTAAGATTGGTAAAGTTTGTATAATCTCCTGTATGTTGGTACAAGTAGAGGTAAGATTGGTAAAGTAAGTATAATGTCCTGTATGTTGGTACAAGTAGAGGTAAGATTGGTAAAGTAAGTATAATGTCCTGTATGTTGGTACAAGTAGTGGTAAGATTGGTAAAGTAAGTATGATGTCCTGTATGTTGGTACAAGTAGTGGTAAGATTGGTAAAGTAAGTATAATGTCCTGTATGTTGGTACAAGTAGTGGTAAGATTGGTAACGTAAGTATGATGTATGTAAGTTGTACTTGGTGTTACATTAAAAGTAAAGCTTATGTGATATAAAAGCCCATTAATTACCACTTCATTTGAAAATGCGCTTGAACATATTTAAAGAAAATATTTTTAAAAAATTGTCTGGCTTGGTTTTGATGTGATCTTTAGATAGCTTTATTCTGCTTGTTTACTGTAGAAAAATACACAAGATATAAATATGTAAAACTTAATTTCACACAAAAAAATTGTCTGGCTTCATGTTGTTTAAACATCTTTAGATAGCTGTATTCTGCTTGTTTATTATAGAAAAGGCACAAGATATAAACATGGTAAAACTGAATTTCTTCCAAAATCTTCTAGATAGCCATGAAATGGATTGAAATCAACATGTTGTGAATGTTCCTTACAGGGTGATGACCAAATATTGTTACTTTGTTGCCGATCTGTCATCCAACATGACTGCCAGCGGGGAACTTAACATAGGACCCTACAGAAAATTCAAAAATCTTCTTCTAGGGAATGCTTGAATGAATTGAAACCAATCATTGGCAGGAATGATCCTTACAAGGTGTTGGCCAAGTTTTGTTTCTTTGGTGCTGATCTGTTGTCCATTTTAGCAGCCAGTGGAGAACTTAGTTTAACATTATTATTATTGGATCCTTATTGGAAATCATTCAAAAATCTCCTTTTAGAGAACCACATGTTGGATTGAAACCTGACATGGTGTGACTTTTCTTTTAAAGTCATTACAGTCAAGCAAGGGCAATTGTACAATATAAAATTAGAAATCATCCCTTTTGTTTTTGTGTTAGTACTATTTTCTTTGTGACACAGAACTATTTAACCATTTTGCCAGCAAGTACCAGTTTTCCAGGATTACTAATGTACATTTCATGAGTTGAGTCTCTCATATTTTGGCTGGTCATTCTTGAAGCAATTATAAAACCTTTAAAGGTAATTTAGAAAGAGAATTACTGGCAACCAAATTGGATATTAAAAATATTACAGATGTTAGTGCTTGTCCTGTGCTCATGTGAAAATTGTTGATTTTTATGAAAAATTAAAGTTCTGACAATGTTTGCATTTCTGGTATTGCCAAGCTTATTTTTACTGACATTGCATATAAATATATACTATAAGATATAAAATCTATTAAAATAACTTTCATTTTCTAAAATTCATAAATCTATTGAGCAAAAACGGAAATAATGAAAAACAACATAATTTTCAAATTTTCCTAAATAACTGTTTCTAGAAAGAACCTTGACAAACAAGGCAATTGATAGATTCTGGTGTTAAAATTTTGTGTTCTAGTATCAGTTGAAAATAAGAAATGTCAAATGATTTGTTGGTGATAGAAAGATATCAGAATCTTCAATTTATGTTTCATGTCTTATATTGTAGGTTTTTGTAGACAGTGAAACCACTAGTAACAGGACTATTGGATCATTTAAGATTGTACAGAATTTTTTTCCTGTTTTGGATATCAAAGTCAATGGTGAAAATGTTTATGTGTTAACGGAAAATATGGTATGTGTTTACAATTGATAAAAAAATGTGATTTTGCTATTGGGTAGTTAGACATAATCATACACACCGGCTGAATTATACAGACTTTTGCAGAAGTTAAACTATATTCACAACAGTGTGGGATGAATTAAGACATGTTTTGAGTACTAAACAAAAAACACAGGCAAAATGAAGTATTATTCAGTTTCGTCAGATCCTATATGTATTTAAATGCTTATTATATACAGTTATATTACCATAATGCATGGTGTAAAATTCCCGTTTGTACCAAAACTTCACATTTGCAGCCATATTTTCACACTAAATCCTTTGTCATTCATATATTTTGTGAAAGTCTTATGAAGCCTTTGATATCTAAATCCTTGCTACAAAAAATTTCCTAGTGAAATGAAGTTCCATCAAATATATCTATAATTCATTTATGAATATTCATTATCACCTATTTAATTGTGATATGTTCTCTATGATTATTATGTAAATCCAGTATCAACCTTAAGGAGCCAATATGGCTGCAGATACGGATTTTACAATGCAAATCTTTCTCAGACCTCACCCAATGTCCAAGAGCAATATAAAGTCATGTTTTGTAGCTTTTTGGCTGTACTTCTAAGCTATTGATTGATGTGAGCAGTTTATCACTACTTCTTAAAATGTATGCATATTGGCATTTTTTTTTTATATATTTTTTTTAAAATTCACCATTGATTTAAACAAATTATGGACAAGATATGTACATGTAATAAATAGGTCATTGATTGCATGTCTTCAGTATTGCATGACAACCTTTTTCGCAAAAACTTACTTTAAAATCCAAATACACAGATAAGACAAAGATATAAAATCTATGATGTCTCAATATTCTACTAATGATTACAGCAAAATAAATAATTGTTTGTTGATTGCTATTCCAATGAAAATGAATTTGAAGGAATAAATGTGTGTAACTTGTCTTCCACTCCCCAGCAAGATAGAGAATTTTTGACTTGTCAAACCATCTATACCATTGTTCCAGATATAAGAACTGGTGTCTCCTACATGGGGAAGTTTCGCAGGGAGGGAGATTGACCCAAAAACAAGGAGTCTCCCTCCCCAAAGAGGATTAACATTATGCTATCAGAAAGACGTAGAATGACCTTGATTGAAAAATGCTAAAAATATTCAGAGATTTGTTCTTTGAAAATAATTAAAATACTAAACTACAGTAGCAGCCCAGCAAAAGTTATATGCAAAGCTGGCAATTTGCTAGCAACAATAACTAGCTAGTGTTCAATTTGCCAGCGTCCGTTGAATGCTCTTCAGCCTTTTTGACAGCTAAAAGCTTTCAACAATTTGAACCCTAGCTAGCTACAGTTGAACACTCGCCAGCCCATTTTGAACACTAGTCAGCTACCGTTTAAAGCTTTTGAACGCCCGCCAGATTGAATTTAATAGTTTCGTTTAAAAATTATTATTTTTTATTATTATAAAATTATTTATTATATATTTATCATTAATATTGTAATAATAATAATAATAATAATAAAATAATAATAATAATAATAATAATAATAGATTAGTTGTATTATTATTATACTAGTAATCATTATCTTTATAATCATTCATAAGTCATGAATTATATACGACCATACATGTACATGTACTAGCTCGTTAACAATCTAAATTATAAAATTTTCACACCTTTCTGTGTATTAATACCCATGTTGATATCGGACAATAAACATGTCACCCGAGGCAATGATGAAGCCATATCGTAAAACACATTACATCTATTACTTCTCTGGTATATTCTCAAAATTACTTACGGAAACTTCAGAAAAATATACATCGTCTCGTCGTAATTTTCATTTAATCTCTCTCTGGTTTGTGCCCCTGCAGACAATCTAACTACATGTGTATATTTTTTTATCGGAATTATTCGTGTTTTCTTAGTCACATTTATTTCATAAGTTCTAGCAATTACATGGAGACTGTCGAGGAGTGAACTGAAGCTAACGAGTGTTCAACGCTCGCGTTCAAGGGTTCAACGATAGCTGGCTAGTGGTCAAAAGCTTTTAACCATTTGACAGCTGGGCTGTAAACAGTAGCTGACGAGTGTTCAAAATGGCTTTCAATTTGCTGGCAATTTTGTATAACTTTCGCCAGGCCGCTACTGTACACGATTCGGTGGTTATCTTCACCTTCGTTTTCTCCAAATGAGCTTTAAGTTAAAGATACAGTAGACACTCCTAAGTCAGCCTCATACCTTGATCTTCATCTCGAAATAAACCATAAACCATGAATGGTTCAAACAGAACTGTCTGATAAATTCGATGACTTCATCTTTTCAAAAGTCAGCTTTCCGTTTACTGGCAGTAACACTTCAGCTGCCCCGGCCGTCGTACAGTGTATACCTCTCCTAGCTCATACATTTGCCAAGAGGTTAATATGTCCAAAACAGCGATAGCCTAATCATAGCTAAGTCGTTAAAAAGAAACTGCCCAGAAAGGAATATGATGGTGTTCGGTTAAAGTCATCATCCCAACAATTTTTCGACACCAAAAACAGATAAACTTTACTTAAAACTTTATTGTCAAATAATGAAAATTGGATCAGACATAAGTAATCAAATTTTATTAATAGCTCTTGACACAAATTAATAATAACTGAGGATAAGGGCGGTCTTTGTATATCATATCGACCAAGTTTTTCAAATGAAGACGTATCTTTTCCTGTGAAGTTGCCTGGAGGTTGTAATCTCATGACACTTTCCTCTTTACCCTGATATGACTGATACCGTATTGGAAAATGGACGATGCGGTGAATGTTTTTAAAAAGACAGGAATTGCTTCCCTTCCGGACCACCTGAGAACACCCTCGATTTTTGTCATAACTTGGCGTCCGTCGTCCGTCCGTCCGTTCGTCGTGAAGTTTTCACATGTTAATTAACTTCTCTGAAACCGCTTGGTCAAATTGAACCAAACTTTACAGGAAGGATCTATATAAGGTACTTTATAAATATTGCTCATTTCATCTCGATCGACAAAAATATGGCCACCATGCACGATTCTTTTTTTCTGATTTGCTGATACATTAAAATCTTCTCCTCTGAAACCGCTTGGCCAAATAGATTAAAATTTGGTATGGAGCATCTATAAAGAGTTCTTTATAAAATTTCCGCATTTCGTCTCGATCGGACAAACAACATGGCCGCCATGGACGATTCTTGTTACTGATTGGTATATACATTAAAAATCTTCTACTCTACAACCACTTATCTAAATGGATTTATATTTGGTGTGGAGCATCTATGGACGGTCCTTTATAAAGTTCCTCATTTTGTCCCGATCGAACAAAAAACATGGCCGCCATGGACGGTTCTTGTTTCTGATTGGCTGATACATTAAAAAATCTTCTCTAAAACAGCTAAATGGATGAATATTTCATTTGGATCATCTATGGAATTTGCTTAATGAAATTTCCTCATTTTGTCTGGATCAGACAAAAACATTGTCGCCATTGATGATTCGTGTTTCTGATTGGTTGATACATTATAAAGTCTTGTCTTCTCTCTGAAATTGCTTGGCGAGATTTTGAACTGGAGCATCAGTGAAAGGTTCTTCATGAGGTTTCTTCATTTTGACCTTATCGGAATCCATTGTTTCTGATTGGCTGATACATTAGAAAATCTTCTCCTCTGAAACGGCTTCGCCAAATGCATTAATATTTGATATGTAGCATCTGTGGAAGTACCTTGAGAAAGTTTCCTAAGTTTGTCCTGATCTGAAACTAAACATGGCCGCCACGGATAATTCTTGTTTTTGATAGGCTGAAACTTCTTGGTGCAATTGATTAGTGTTTGATGTAGAGCATCCATGAAAAGTCCTTTACAAAAATGTCCTCATTTCATCCAAATCGTACAAAAACAAGGCCGCCAGACACATCTTGTTTCTGATTGGCTGATTCATTAAAAAATATTCTCCTCCTCTGGAACTTCTTTGCCAAATGGCAGGTGAGCGTTACAGGATCAGCATCCTGAACCTCTAGTTTAGTGTAGGCCGCGTTGTTTATAGTTGTATGTTTGTTTTTAGTTT
>JAULBM010010347.1:0-11699 GCA_032357055.1 Geukensia granosissima
AATTGGAACCAAACTTTGGTGAATGATATCAGATCACCCTGCCCGCTAACTAAGATGGCTGCCACTGCCAGGTGAGCAATTACAGGCTCCTAGGAGCCTCTGGTTTGAATATTTGTCATGTTTATGTATTGAAAAAAGATTGTATTAGGGACAAAAACTTGTCCAAATTACCCAATTTTAACCATCTGCTAGCCCTTTTAACTCATGGTTAAATTTTCACCTGTTATTATACCCTGTGCAAATGAACCAAATTTAACATTATAAACATACTGCTTTTGGATGAGTTTTTTATGGTTTATTTACACACAAAGAAAAAAAATTATCACCTAAGACAAATTTGATGGTGATAATTTTTTTCTGAGTGTGATAATCTTCCATAACACATCACTTTGGTAGAATATGACATCAACATTATACCATAATTTAATAGGTAAATTGTTCGGTTTTAAAATGAATAATCTAATGTATTCAGTTTGTATCTGGTAAACAAAAATCAACAATATAACAATAAGTTAAGAAGCCACAAAATGTGATAAATTATAATATTTAATTTAACAATAGCGAAGAATCGGATTCATATCAACTTGCAGCAAAAGCATCAATATTTTCATCCGACAGAGTTGAAAAGGCCATTTGTAAAGTTTAGTTACATCTGCAATTTCAATTTGGCAAACTTTTGAAAGTGATTCATTATGTTTTTAATTTAGCGTGTGGTAATCTTACAAATAATCAACATTGCTATGTAAGCTCGCGACTTTGATAAATCACCACATGTTGCTGGGAATAGGTATCTTTCAAAGTCAGATGAAGTAAACAAATGGTTCTTATCCAAATACAAAATGACATTTCTGCATGAAGTATGATAAACTAAATTGACTTGGAGTTAAATATGTTGACCAACCTGGCCTCAATTGTATGTAGAAACTTCAAGTATCGAAGGCTCAAAATGAACACTGCCATATGCCTCATGTAAGTTTTATGTCCAAACCCTAACCCTTACCCTAGCTTTAACCCTAACCCTAGCTGAATTCCTAACCACTAGCTCTAATCCTTAACCTATATTTTTTCTTTTAGACTCAAAAGAAAAAGAATGCCAAAGATGAATCGACATTACAGAAAGTGATGAAAATGCCACACTACAAAGAGGCTTTCAGTAAAATATACAGCCCTATAACATTACTATACAAGCTGGACAAAATTGTGTAAGTTATGGCAGATAAAATAGTTCATTATCGGAAGTTGAAATGTTTGATGGATTGTGCTAAACATCAAGCAAGCAATTTTATAAGTTAAACAATGTCAGGTCAATTAAATTCTTATCTGGCAAGGTGAAGTCAGGTCCCAATACAAATTTTTGGTCTGTAATTGAGTTGATATTTAGTCTGAAGCATTATCAGGATGAATTGTTCCCTGTCTCCCCTTTTCAGGTCTGTCATCTCTCTGCTTCCTGTTTACAGAGTCAATGATTGAATTTCCGTTGTGTAAAATTTGTCAGTGATTTCTGGGCTTGTTTATGTTGGATCTATATGATATGTATAAATACTCGGAACTCCCCTTCTCGAAGGTTGTGCCAGGGAAAGAAAAGGCACCAGGTATCTCCGTCCTGGAGGCTTTAGTCCTCTAAAAGGGGCATCCCTGATTGTGGGGGATGTATAAATTCACAATCCTTCAAGAGGGAGGCCTTAGAGACACCCCGTGTTAAGGAAATGCCACGTCTTAAGCACGCTAAAGACCCCTTGTAACAGCTCATTTTGAGTGGTCAGTAGGTGACCAGTTACAAGGCTAAATTTTCCGCCCCTATACAACCCGCAATTTTTCCAGTGGCACTCTAAAGGTCCCTCCCTTACTGGTCCCTTGCTCACAGTCTACATATTGACCTATTGTAACTTGTTTTCATCCTGAATATGCATGAAATATTTGCCAGTGGACATTAAGCAACAGTCGATCAGTCAATATATGATAATTGGTCTGAAGCATTATCAGGGGGAGTTGTTCCGTGTCTACACTTTTCAGGTCTGTCAAATGTCTACTTCCTGTTTGCAGGAGGAGGGCCATCAGTGCCCCATGGAAACATTTTCTCTATTTTTTTATTTTATTAAAATTTTTGATGTTTTTAAAATTGAATTACAGGGACAATAATTCACTCTGACCAATATTGATATTTATTACAACAACTTGAGCCAATTAAATTGCTAGCAATTTCCTCACATCAGAGTAATTCAGCAATATTCAGGAGGAGAAAATTACAAAAAATAAATTATATAAGGAACATAAGTGGGATAAGGCAGGAAAACTGTGATGCCAAATGGTCTTTTTTGGAATGGATGAGAAATTTTAGCCTGTGCAACTGGCCATGTAGAGACTACTCATTATGAGCTATTACAAAGGTTCTTTATCATACAAAAATTTTGTGGTCATATAATGTTATGGCCATGTTGTTGGGGTCTGCGTCAGCATCTGTATACAGCTAGGTTTCTGTTCAGTAACTTTTGTTCAATTAGTTGGATCCATTTGAAATTTTAACACAATGATACCCAAAATAAAATACAGGTTGGGATTGATTTTTTGAAGAGAGTCCAAAAGAGAATTTTTCAATTTTCAATCTTAAGTTTTTTATTTTTTTTGCAATGTTGATGGGATTTTTTTCATCTGATTTTGATGATTTTGGCATTTGATTTCTGACAATGAGAGCTTCAGTTGTACACCATCAGATTTTATCCATCTCTTATTGTTTTCAAGCAAAAAGGAGGTCAAATTTAATAGTGGGGGAGGGGGTAATTAAATTTCAAATAATATGGACATTTTTTTTTATCTGATTTTGATGGGGTTTTTCTCCAAACGATTCCTTATAAAAAATATAACAAAGTGACACCAGATTTGAGGATAATATGAGTAAAAATAGTCATATTAAAGTGTCGAACTCTTTACTGTGTCCAGCACTATAATGTGTCCTACACATTACTGTGTCCAGCACGTTATTGTTTCTAACAAAATATTGTGTCCACACTTACCTTAAGGTTCTTTGTACACCTTTCACATGTCAACTTGCAGAGGTCCCATCATGCTGCACTTGTGAAGCACCATTGTTTGAAAAAGAAAAAAGTACGTGCAAAAATAAGAGATGTGGATCGATTGTACATGAGACAGCCAAACACCAAAAGACAGTTAAAATTTAACTTCTACAACATGTTCAAGTCCCATTACAGCCTTCTTTAATGAACCGAAGTCCATATTATAATAGAAGTTGTGAAAAGGCCTTTAAAATACAAAATGTGAAACTATTAATAAAACATGACAATCAACCTAAGCCATTTAGAAAATTGTTAATAAATAAAAATAAATAACAATTAAATCGACAACCAATGGATTATAGGTTCCTGGCTTGGGTCAGGCAAATTAAGTATGTGGCAGGGTTAACCCAATTTTTGAATGCTCAACATGTATGATTTTTCCACTTGTTGTAGAATCCAATTCTTTTGGTTTAAATAAAATCACAGAGAATTAGAAAAAGAGATCTAAAACACACTCTTAACCTTTGTGCAGTGTTGACTTACCAGATTTAGCTAATAAAGTAATTGGTCTGTTGTTCAACCCTGATGCAGATGGAAGTGACAAACATTTTTTTGGCCAAAACATCATTGAATATTCAGAAATATTAGCTATTGATTTTGATTGATGCAAATAAACATTTTCTTGTTTATTTTTTAACAATAGTGAGGGAGCATGTAAACAAATGGACTCAAAGAAGAAGCCATTTTGGTTAGAATGGACCAATGACGACGAGAAAGGATCTAATATACAACTTATATACAAATGTGGTGATGGTATGTAAAAAATATAACAACATGTACTTTTCCAACTGTTTGGCCTGACAAAATAAGAATGATGGAATTTTTTGAAATACTGAAAAACCTAATTTAAAATTTACATTTGTACCTTAAAGGAAATGAGTGATAGTCTAAGAACCAGAAAACAATTTTTATAATTTAAAAGGTTCTCTCACCTCTGGCAAATTGGGGGAGAAGGTTGGCAATTTGTTTTTGCTTTTTCCTAGTTGGGAAATATCTGGGGAAAATCTGGAAATTTCATATTGAGAAGATGGACAAATGTAAACAAAAAGATGACTTCTTTGTCTCTTATTTTAAACCGACTAACAAAATTTGGAAGTATTTAGGAAATCACCTTTCCTTCTGACCACACACCTTGCAAGCCCATCTCCATAACTGTTCAATGAATTTCAGTGTAACTCTCCTTCGTAACTGTTCAATGAATTTCAGTGAAACTCTCCGTCATAACTGTTCTATGAATTTCAGTGAAACTCTCCTCCATAACTGTTCAATGAATTTCAGTGAAACTTTCCTCCATAACTGTTCAATGAATATCAGTGAAACTCTCCTCCATAACTGTTCAATGAATTTCAGTGAAACTTTACATGAACATTTGACAAAATGTTAAGATATGCATACAGAAAGGAAATTCATCAATGCTTATTTCTTGAACTTCCTAAGTTCTGATTCTAATGCTACTGATGAGAGTTTACTCCTTGAAATGTACATATATCATACCCATATTCTTCATATTTATTCAACATTGTTAATTTTGTATTTTCAAGAGCAAATAAAACTATGAACAACTGGTCATGTTGTAACATTTTGCTCTTTTTGTACCAGTACCTTATAAATCTTCTTCTGCTTGATCTAATGGTTCATAAAACAGCACAAGCGTTCCAAGTAACACCTTTGACATTTTGGTGCAATCTTCCATATAATTGCTAACCAACCTTACGAAACAGTTTTAAAAGTGAACCATGAAACCAAGTGAAAAATTTCTTTTAAACTTCTTGAAATAAGTTTCTTAGCAACTGGAAAAATTGGAAAAGTAATAATAATTATAATTAGCACTGTTTTGGTTGGGAATAAACCCCTTGAATTGAAAAAAATAACCATCAAAAACATGAAAATCCTCCGAGTAAATAAGGAATTATGTACTGACAGAAATACTGGTTATATGGTTAAACATAACCATGACTAGATTCCATATTATTAATTTAAAGGGGTACAGCAACCAGTCTTTATAATCAAGATAATTATTATACCCTCACAAACAAAGTTTTGGGTGAGATTGGGGTGTTCATAGGAATCACCCTGTATGTCTGTCTGTTCACATACATTGTATATTCATCTCCTACTAAACCATTCAACAAAACTTTACATGAACATTAGACACAATGTGTAGATATACACGTAGGAAGTAAATACAACTCATTTCAAGGGCAGGTAATCCATGGGGAAGCCGGGGTATCTTATCTTTCAAGTATAATGCATAATTCACCTATAAAGAGCATTTTTCTTCTTCCATCTTATAGGAGAAAATGTCTTGTTTTTTGGCACCCAAAATATTAAAATATTTTTATTTTATTGAAATATGGTCAAACATAATGAATTATAATGGAGAATAAAGAATATAAGTTATTTGAGGTAAAAGACATGCATTATAATGTCATTATGACCTCACTAGGTCGGTTTGTAACTGATGCTGGACATGTAAACAAAGAATTTGATCCGTCAGTTTTTTACTAGTTAATTTCGAATCATGCCATACTGTCAGGCTTTGAATAGTACTGCACAAATGAAAAAGGGGAAATGTTTGAAAAGTTTTTTTGTCATCCCCGATCCGACAAAAAGTGCCGACAGTATCCATTTCCTCACACTTGTGACAAAAACACCAGTCCTCGAGCTGCAAATCTCTTCCTTCGTTACTGCATTTGGACATACGTAGTTCCTCGATCTCTTTCTCTCTAAATTCAGGCTCAAATTATATGGAGCAAGTTCCAAATTTTCAGTTTCTCTAGACATCATACGCCATTATCAAATGTTTACCTATTCACTTTAACTTTACAAACCGACTTTGTGATGTCACAACTAAACCAATCATGGCGGCGCACATTGGGGCGGGAAATTCAAAAACCACTATTTTAAAATAGTGATTTAAATAGTAAAAAAGGGCAGATTCATATTTTTTAACTTGATTTTCATAACCAATTAACCAATAAGCTTTAATATTTAAAATTTTCAAAAAAACGTGGTCTTCTCCTTCAAGTTAAGATAAAACATCAATAATTAATAATTAAATTTCATGTTGAAAAAGTTATTTCTTAGGCCAAAAAAAATATATGTGTGTGTTACTGTACCTTGCTGATAAAAATTATGGTTGATAGGTCAGAAAATGTTGGTTTAAAATGGTAATAGACAAAATCCGATGCGATGTCAGAGCAGAAATTACGGATATTTTTTGTTTTCACCAATTTTTGGAAAAAGATGTTAAAGGCCAGCGCCTGAAATTAGGGTTTTTTGAGGTACCATAAAGCACAGATTTTTTTTGGCCTTATATTACAATTTTACCAGATGATATTTTATATTTATATAGATCTACGACAAGACATGCTGACTCTACAGATTCTACAAGTAATGGACAATATTTGGCAGTCAGCTGATCTTGATCTTAGGTAAGTTCTTGTACAACATCAGAATTACACTTTAGAGAGCTCCAGATAAAATTATATGTATTGGGTAAATTTCTCACCCTTTTTCTCAACCAATTGGGTGATGAATTGTAAATTGCTTTATAGATTTAGCTTCACCCCTCATTTTGCCACATATTGGGTTTTTAACATCCAAGTTCATGAACTATTGGGTAATTTCCATTTTTGTTTAGCATTTAAGTATAAAATACTTGTAAAATGTACAAAAAAGAATAATTTACTTATAAACATTTCAAACTTGTCTTTGGTGCATTTATTATCAGTCTTGATTTGCAAACCCACTTCAGTACAGTGCTTTTGGGTGAAAACTTTAGTGGTTGTCAAAATATAGAGTAATCATTAATTCAGTTAGGTTTCAACCTCATCAACAACTAAATTAATTTGGCTTTTGTTAATTTTGATTGGGTAATTACCTCAAAATGCAGCTTAACCTGGAGCTCTTAATATAGTGCACCTTATGAAATTTGCCACTATAAACGTAATCTGTTTCGAAAGTTTCAATGATCTCAGGTAACAAGACACATTAAAATTTACCTTTAATGAGGTTTTTATGACAGAGGAGGATGCAAATTACAGAATAGAGTTGAATTCTATTCTAGAAATAATGCTGAAATGCAATATTTATCTATGAAAACATATAAAAATAGGAGATGTTGCATGATTGTCCATGAGACAGCCACCCACCAAGTGTCAGAATAATTTTAACTTCTACAGGTCCCATTATGGCCTTCAACAATGAACCAGAGTCCATACCATAACGGAAGCAGTAAAATATGTCACTATGAGACAGTTTTTGTCTAAGTCAATAAATAAACATAGAGGAGTAATAGGACATTTCTTGTGCTAAGGAAAACTGAAATTTTAAATGCAGATGAGATATGATTCATGGTGAATTGTTTTTGCCTGATTTTCCCCATGTCTCAACAGGTCAATATATACTCCCCAGTAAATGTTCGTAGAAAGTTGCAAGTAAACAGTGATTAATTGCAAGTCCTCTTAAGCCAAACTTTATTTTTGGACCATCCTTTGACTTTGTGATTGTTGTTGAATTCCCAATGATTAGGCAGATTTTCCAACATCTTGATTTTTTTTCTTCTTTCATTTTATCTTTTTATTCTGTTCCATATGGTATTGGAATTCTGGTTGTTAAAACGATTAAGAAATGAAATTTTCTGTGAAACATTTTTTTATGATAAACAGTCAAGTACATTACCAAAAAAGGAAATTTGCATATAGTTTTAAAGTAAATAAATTTAGAAAGTTCCAAATTTAATTTCTGGACAAATTGTAACCATCAGTTAAATTTATTGAACAATTTTTCAAAAGAATTTACATATTTTGCAAAATTATTGAATTGTATTGATTAAGGTATAAAAAATTCATTTGGCTACTGGAAAAAAATATGAGCATTGAAACTTTATGAGACTTTGGGTTTATATTCAAATCTTTAACATCTTTCATTTCCATGCTCAGATTTTTCTCTAGACAAATATTAAGAGTTTAAGAGCTATTTGACCTTTCATAGTCAGGATGAATGAGGTCATTAAAGGTAAAATGACCCTAAAACTCTTCATTTTTGTCTGGGGGGAAAATCTGAGCATGGAAGTTAAAGATATTGAAATTTTGAACATAATCCCAAAGTCTGATCAATTTTCTATGCTCAGATTTTTTCCCTGAACTAAATAAACTTTTCATACCTTAAAGAATAGAATTCAACATTTTTGCAAAATATATGAAACTCTTTTGAAACATTATTAAATAAAAGTAATTGATGCATAGAATATGTCAAAAAAGTAAAAGTGGAACTTTTGAATTTTTTAATTATAGAAGTATATGCAAATTTAGGATACATTTCAATTTTTGGTAGTGTTGATTACTGTTTCATGACCTATTTCTGTATATGGTAGTAATCCAGACTGATAAACCAATCTTTGGTTTTAAATGTGTTATGGTCCGTTTTGTTCGTGTTCTCAAGATTGATGTATCTGTCAACTTTCCCCTTTTGTCTGGCCTTCCATTTTCTTTAGATGATTTCTTATAACATTTTCCATTTTCAGTGTATGTGATTTATGTGCTTAAAACCATCATTTTTAGACAAAAAGGAGCATCATTTTTTTTTTCAACATTCTACTATTTTCATTGTGAGGGAGACGGGAGGCACCTAAATCCAACAGACTCAGCAGTTGTGATCAATGTTTACACATGTATTTCATTTCAATTAATCTGAAAATGAAAAGATATGGGGTAAATGTCGGAGAGACTGCACTCCAACTAGGGAAAAAAACTAAAAATCTAAAGGTCTCCACAAGGCCTTCAACAAGGGTGAAATACCACTCTTTCCAAATAAAAAATCATGTGTCATTTTACACTTTGACTTACATTTACATTTTACACCAACCACAGACGAGAATTGGGAGTATGTTGAAATTAGCAACCCCCTATGTGTGTAATTAAGGGCAACTATCAAAATGGCTAAGTGGATTTTGACAAATAATATGTTCTGTGTTTTTCTTTTGTTTCTTTTTGTTGGCCATGGTCTTGTCTGTCTTCCGACTAAATGATTTCTGTCTGCCCCTTTGATATCTTTGACTACCTTTTATGAAGACACATCGATGATTAGGCACCATATGTAGATGTGCAAGAATACATAACTATTATTGTCAGATGCTTCCAAGGCAGGGCTTTCATTTGCTGCATATAGATGAGATGGGGACTCATTTGGGGGAGAGTTTTCCTTGTAAAGGTTTTTCTAAATTGATCCAAGGTAGTAAATAAAGAGAATTGGACATTCAATTATGTAGTGATGGATGCTGTCCAAGTCTTAAAAGCAAGAATTGTTTATACTTTTATTTGCAGGTTAAATCCTTATGGATGTATAGCTACAGGGTACGAGGAAGGAATGATCGAAGTTGTTCAGAAAGCTTTAACACTTGCCAAAATACAAAAATGGAAGAATAAAGGGCTTACTAAAAACTCATTATATGATTGGCTAAAATATAAAAATCCATCTGACTATAGGTAAGTGCATGATGGAATTGATAAATGCAGAAGGCCTTGAAGAGGTTAGCACAGGGTTATTTTTGTGCAGCGTTTTTGATGTTTCTTATTTCACGTATTGGTGTGCTTGAGGGTTATTATACGCTGTATTGTGTAAATGGACCAAAATGCAACGTGCAAGCCTAATTATAATTTTTTCGTTCATCGTGAAATAACATTTTATTAAGTTCATCTTTAGAAAACATAAAAAATTGCAATAATAATGAATGTAATAATAAAGTGTAAAATTAAAACAGAGGCCTTATATGAAGGATACTTGTGTGTGGTTCTCAATGTTTTGTTGCAGTTTTGTCATAAATATCAACATGCTTTCGGAAAATTTTGGAAATGTTTTAAAAAAAAACTATAATAACATTGAAATAGTTCAAACCTTTTGAAAAAATTTGGAAATTTGCAAGATACTGTAGATATGAATTGCAGATCTCCAGAACACTCTAGTATTTTTATTACAGTTTAAATAGGGCTGTAGAGGAATTTAAGCTGTCCTGTGCTGGGTATGCAGTTGCTACCTATATCCTGGGAATTGGAGATCGGCATAATGATAATATAATGATGAAAGAAACTGGACAGGTGAATATTTTTGCTTCCTACCATGAGTTCATTATTGTGTTGTCTAGCCTTGCTACCAGCTGGGGGAGATATTTTATGAACTGTTTTTTGTGGGTTCAACAACACTTTCAGTCATATCGCTGCAGTCAGTTTTACTGGTGAAGAAAGCCAGAGTGCCCAGAAGGAACCAACAACCTTGAGCAGGTAACTGACAAACCTTATGTATGTTGTGATTGGAGCACATCCTTTCTTTTGGCATGATCTCATGCTGTATAGGTGAAAGACTACAGAAATCTGTACAGGTGAGATTAAATCAACCACCATCCACCCAGGCCCCCATGAATGATATGGCTTTCAATTTGTAGTAATTGACCTTAAATGTTTTTATTTGTACTGTTTTTCAGGTAGTAACTTTTTATATGACATCAGTGGTTGTATTACATGTATGGTATGGAAATATCATCGTCTGTCTGTTAATATAGAGTTTTCCACAGGTTAACTTTCAATTAAGGGATATAATCTATTAGATACTTTGGCATTTTGAATCTATATATTAAGTTTATAACCCTATTTGTTTGGGGGTGGGGGATCTAAACCTATGAACTTTTGTCATCATTTGGATTTTTTTGTCTGTCTGTCTTTTGGACCGCCTCGGTGGTGTAATGGTTACTGTGCTCGTCTTGAGTGCAAAAGGTCGTGGGTTCCATCCTAGGCCGGGTCAATCCAAAGACATTAGAGTTGGTATTAGCTGCTTCTCTGCTTATCATTAAGCATTTAGGAGTAAGAGCAAAGACTGGTTGACCTAGAGTCAAAATAATGTGTCTGGGTAAAGTGGCATGTCTTCCTGTGGACTATTGCTTTTGTGAGCTAGCACGTTAAAAATCCGGCTCAGCATGTCTGTCTAGCACAAAGCATTCATCATCATCACCCATTGATATGCTCTCATCCTAATTATGCATGAAATATTTGCCACTGGAAGTTAAGCAACATTCAATCATTCAATCAATCTGTCTTTGATAGGCTTATTTTTACTGTCGCCTATTCTCCTCTGAAACTTGAGAGGTAAATGTTTATAATCTTTTTTTTTCAAAAAAAGATATACAGGAATCACCGTGTCGGTCCACATTCATTGTCAGAGCATCTCCTCCTAAACCATTCAATGGATTTTGATGTAACTTAATATGAACATTGACACAATGTGTAGATATGCGTATAGGAAGAATTTTTTCTCAGCTCATTCTAAGGGAGGAAAAGTATTTGGGAATGGGGTATATTTTGTGAGTTTTGCTCACCATGCTCACAGCATGTCTTGTATATTTTGTCCTCATTGGAAAATTTCATATGACAATTCATCTTTTTGATTAGTGAATTTAGTTATTATCTTTAAGTTTTTAGCTCACCTGACTGAAAAGGTCATGTGAGCTTTTGCCATCACTTAATGTGTCTGTCGTCCGTCCATCCGTCCGTCCGTCGGACGTCGTCGTAAACTTTTCTTTAAAGCTCTTCTCCTCTGAAACCACTGGGCCATTTTGAACCATACTTGGCAGCAATT
>JAULBM010010358.1:0-11698 GCA_032357055.1 Geukensia granosissima
CAGAACGGTCATGTAGACGACATGCTATAAGTGCTACCTAACAAAGAAAGTAATGTCCAATATTCGGGGGTTTTAGTCGATTGAAAGTGAAAACTCACATTTTAAGGGAGTACCCATCTTTTTAACTCCTCAGGAACACTTATCGGGATGGGGCCACCAAAAGTTTGATACCATCGTGTAGACGACACATCGACATCGATAAGTGCTACTTGACAAAGGGCGTATGGTCCAAAATGGTTATTCCTTTACCATAATCTGCGTCTTTAAATAGTCATTATATCTGGTTATTATGTGGGTTTATACCATAGCAAAACAAGTCAACGGATAGAATTAAACATTACAAAAAAACCTTTACCTTAACACCTTATGCATAGTGTACCTTTTATTGCACAATGACATAAGATTGTATGTCAGCAAACAATACTTGACTACATTAGATAATGAGAACGATGACTGATCTACACTGAGGAAATCTTTAAAAAAAAACATACCAATGCAGGAAAGCATAAAAAATAAATACAAAATGATAGAAGAACTAATCAATGCATGATCACGCTTAAGTGATGATTCAAAAAAAATTTATTTGACATTTATTTTACATGATTTAGTGTTTTAACCTTCTAAAAGAATTGTGTTTTTTTGTTAATATTTTTTAAAATCCTGGCCAAATGTAGATGTTTCGTCTTTCGTCATATTAGAAACTGCGTGCTTCTCATTAAAGTATAAATACAAATGTACAGTATTAAAGTCGCGGATGTTTTGACTTAAAAAATGGAACATTGAAAATAAATTTTCAGAAAACAGCGATTACTTACTTGTCTTTGTAATATTTATTTAAGTATTGTATATTGAAAGTCATTGTATTGTTTATCCTCTGATGAAAAAGGTAGTTAGTCTATCATTCATGTGTACTTTAAATTTCACAATCGGTTATGTATTAGGGTTAGAGAATTTAAATATACCGATTGATAATCAAATTGTTAGTGTTTAAGGTTAGACAAGAAACATAAACCAATCAGCTAATAATTGAACTTCCAAAAAGAAATGAAATATCACCGGTTTTTACTACAATGAGTAACACGACGGGTGTCACTAGTGGAGCAGGAGTTTCTTACCCTTCCGGAGCACCTGAACTCACCCTGGTTTTTGTAGGGTTCGTGTTACTCCAGCTTTAGTTTTCAGTGTAGTGTTGTGTTTTTTATGTTTGTCTTCCGTTTCGTTTGTTGTTGGTCATGGTCTTGTCTGTCTTCCGACATAACGATTTCTGTCTGCCCCTTTGGTATCTTCGAATTCTTTTTGCAGTCAAAATAGTTGTTTTCGCGATTTTGCCAAGGAGATTTTGAAAAATTTCTACATTCTATTTTGAAAGAGAAAAACTACATAAAATGGTTTATGTGATGCTTTACAAAACGTTTTGTTTACAAAAAGTGGCTTAAAGAACAAATAATTGTGCAGTTCTGCATTGACACCATTGCAGTAAATCAGTTTCGAATCATTTCTATTCCGTCAACATTTTTGAATTTTTGTCTGCCAGACCACGTGACTTCGCTGGAATGGGCATTGCACTTCCGATTCTATGCCTAGCAACTACACACTTTATTTTATTTGACATGTGATGTATACACGGTCCTCAACTTACAACTGTTTAAATACATTAACTAAATGCTTTTCTTCGTTCTTGAATTTCAAAAGGAGTTCTTTGACGTTATACACACAAATCTGACGTAACTGACAAGAGCACCGGAAGCTGTCTGCCTAACATTTCGTCATAATGACATGAAAAAGGTGGAACCGGTCGACGGAATGGAAATAATTCGAAACAAGCGTATTAGATCAGCACGTACACAACACAATGAATGTTCCAAAAACTTTGTTCAAGAAAGTGGTATTCACATGAATCCTGCAAAAATCGATACTGGTATAACTATACAAAATGTATATGATATTATTAAACAGATATTATCCCAAGAATTGCTGACATCTTTCCAAGAAATTTCAACACTTTCCCAACACTCAGGTAATGATACTGTGTCGCTAGAAGTTGGTTTTATAGACGTAATATTTCGTTTTTTCCATGGTAGTCGAGAGCCAACAAATTTCCAGAACGAATTCATTTTTCTGCTTTCATCTCTGAAGTAGATATTGGATCCTATTATCACCATCGCAACAATACCAGCGCTGCACAAGATAACGACAATCATCATCGCAAGTAATGTGCTCAAGGGATTAGATGTTGCAGGAATAGCAGAGGAGACGAGTGTTAAAAATATTGCATAGGACAAAAGAACAGTAGTCGAAAATCCTATCCGTTCACCTGACTCTACTGGTAATACAAAAACAAGTGGATTGATTGCGCTAAATGCCAGTGAAGGAAGTAAAACAATTGTCGTATAATACAATGGTTCACGTTCAATTTCCAATGTGACTTCATAGGTGGAATATCCATTCCAATTATAGGTCTGAGCACTGTACGATTTCAAGTTCCAGTCAGAATTAGGACTGAAAAAAGAAACGTTAACTGATGGAGAATCAACGGTAAAATTAACACTTTGAAAACCATAACCCCATGCAGAAAACTTTAAAGCGCAAGTCTGTGTATCAAACGGGAATTTCGAAACATCAGGCGTACATTTTGCCGACAAAACGTCACCAATCACAAAATTGACCATTCCATCATAACTGACTGTTACTCTAAAATTTGTATCTCCTCCAAGCGGCTGCAAGGTGTCAGCAGCATTTAACATTACTATCTGTGGTGTCCAAATTTTATCCTGGGACACTGGAAAATACTGAAGGTTTCCGTAGGAAGCAGGCGTCCATGAAATACCACTATCAGTCCATCGCATCCCTAGTCCACTTAGAACTACTAATGTTTCGTCAACCTCTTCAAATTTATTAATAGTCATTAGAAACAATCTCATAAATATATTTAAAGGAGCTGAATGATTAGACCTCGGGATAACGTTACTTTGATGACTGGCGAAAACATCTGTGTAGAGCTGGTTTGCATCTAATAAAGATTGTCCGCTTACATGAACACAGAGAGACGAAAACCCATACAGAATAATGTGGAACAGAGATTTCATCTTGATTGTATTTCCTTTCAAAATTAAAGGGACGTATAAGATTCAACGGATTTATAAAGGCCATTTCAAATAATATTTTTAATCTTTTAATAATATTTATGAATGAGCTTTACGTTTATGGCATGAAATACAAGAATCATTCATTGATTTAAAAAGAGGCTTTAGACAAGGTCATTATTTCCAACAATTTTATGATTTTAAGTAATTGTTGTCCATTTGTCATACTTTTAGAAGTTAAGATTTTTTTGTCATTATTTATCGGTATTTATTGTGAAAAAGGATTTATGCCAGACATCATTCTCTTCGAGGGCGATTGATATGAATCAACAAATTTCTTGTCGATCGTCATTTATGAATTGCTAGACCATTCAACCAACGAGGCTTATTAATTATTATTCACTGAACGTATATAAGAAGAGATGTAGCATTTCGCTCGTCCGTGTGTATGTCACAAACATATTTAAGTTTCGGTTACGGTTTAGGTGTCAAAACACTTATTCACCCTTTAAGTTGGAGCACATGCAAAAATAGTGCTAAAAATACACAATATAGTTCCATTCAGTACGCCGTATCTTCAAGAACAGTAAACGAATTTTAATAAGTGATATTTTATTTGAAAGATAGATGTTTTGGGATGAATTTGAGCCCAGGTTTGATCAGTTGTAGGAGTGATTTGAGTTATGGCGGCATAGTCCAACAACGCGTGGCTAACGAAGGTTTCCAGGAAGTAAAAAATGCCTATTTCTATAGGGGGCTCAGCAAGGGAATCAGTGTTTCACTAGAAGACTTTAAACCTATTTTGATTTTTTGTGTGATTATAGCCATGACATGTACGAATCTTTGTATATATGGTCTCTGCCTAGTTAAAGTTAAGGTAAAAGAGCTAGACGAATTTAAAGATTCTCGATTTTAGTTGAAAATGTAAAAAAGAAATGAATTAATGTTTTTTCTCCTTTATACAACAGCTTTGTAAGGAGACATTCTCGTTGTAGGATTTCGAAAGTGCCGTAGTTATATTTAATTTCTTTTTCTTTTTTTAATTTATACCCTAGAAAACTTCAAAGGATTTGATATGAATCTTACTCTTTGGAAATCTTTTGCACTGTTTTAATGTATTTAAAGTGCAGGGAGACAATAACATCGTTAAATTTTATCCAGTAAAAATATTTATTTAGGAACTTTGAAATGATACCCTACTTCCTGTTTTCCAGGTGTTTTTAAGTTTCCATTCCGATTCGACACGAATTGACACTTCCGAATTTGACATCCCGATTTGACACTTATTCTATGATGGGAGTCGCTCGTGAGACTGGGAATGCTTACCTGTCGGAGCACCTCCCTTGTTTTGTAAAGAAGTTCCTGAAGTCACAGTCCTTTTTTTTGTTTTCGTTATATCTTTTAGCTTGTTTTGAATTTGTCTTTTCTCTTTGGACTATGCACATTTAATCTCTCGCATGGGTATTCTACACTTGACCCATTAATGAAGGTAGGAATCAATAATCAGTGCTGTCTAAAAATATTTAACAAATTCAAAACAGAAAATTGCTTGATTTTATTCCAGGTGACATTTCATCCAGATACCTACTTTGAAAATGTTTTGGCAAACCTGCGAAGTGTTGCAATCAATAATTTAAACATACTACGGGAACCAGTTGATCGAACAAGGTACGATAATAATGGATTTGAAAAACAAATCATAATCGAAATATCCCAGATAAAACAAGGTACATAGTGAAGGATCATCAATGACTTCAGACATACTTATGACAAGTCTTAAAGACATCACATCTCAAGACATTTTCCATAACTTGGCATTTTTTTGTTTCATTATCCATGTTTCATACTGTTTTCAAGTGTCTTGAAAACGCCAAAAAATGTTTCTCACGATACCTTAGAACTTGAAGTTTTCTCTGATTATGTCTCCAAGACATTTGTCCGGAAACATATATCTTATGTCTTAAGACATGCTATATGTCTGATGACATGGTATGCATAAGTCTTAAGACACTGTCTATATAAGAATGTCTAAAGTATGTCTCAGACATGTCTTGATGTTTTCATGATATGTCAAAATGTCTCAAGACAATAATAATCATTCACTTTGTTGAATAAAAAAATTTAACATACTATATATTTTATGGAGCTATTGCTTTATAAAAAGGATGATTATAATGTTTAATAAATTTACATATTAATGGATCGAATTGATAGTACAAGGAATGTTAACAGTGTTCAATTTATTCGGAAAAATGGAACAAATTGTTTGTAAATGTATTAAAACTGTGCTCCGGCAAAAAATTATATTTTGTACATGAAGAGAAGAAGTTGAATGACTTGCATTTAGTTTATTCTAGTTTGCATCCAGAGGAAAAAACACAAAATATACCGTGTGTCTATTTTTTAAATGCAATAGATAAAATCTAAGGAGAACAGAATGATAAATGATACTTATTTTCATAAGTGATCAAAATTATTGTTGTATTTTATATTGATCAAGTGCATGAGTTATCCGTTACCATTGGAAATATGAACTATAATTTGTAATATTTCAGATGGTCGACAACACCTGTAGTTGTAAATGCATTTTACAGTTCTACAAAAAATCAAATAAGTAAGTGTTTACAGTGACTGTTAAATTGATTTCAGTTTCATGTGTAAAACGAGCAATTAGTAGCCGTTTTTGGAGGCAAACAAGTAACTAGGCACCTTAAATCATGGCAATATTTGGTCGTAACATTTTTTGTCTTACAACTGGCCGTCTACAGACGCCTCATAACAATCTGTTACAAGGGGGTCTTTATCGTGATTTAAACGTGACGTCTCAAGCGTCTCTTTCTGGATGAGTTGTGGATTTCCCCCACATCTTTCGAAACCAGGGAAATCTTTTTTAAGAGCCAGTGCCTCCAGGACGGAGAACCAGTTTTTTTCCGTAAATTTGGGAAGGGGAGGTCTAGTACTTTGACATGCCATTTATCATAAAGACTTCTCTTTAGCAACGGTTTTACCTGTAAACCACTTATCTCTTTTCGGCCTTCCACTGAGGCCTTAGTCTTTGTTTAAGACTAATTACACACAATAATATATCTTTATTATTATTATTATATAAAAGACAGTCTCTATATGTTTTTTACATTATTGTATAATACATTTAAATGTTAGGTGGAATTAAACCAATGAACGCCTGGTTTAACAAAATCAACATAAATGGCATAGGTTAATTGTAAATAAAATACAATATGCCGTCATAAAATATAAATGAATTTTTACCACCTACGATCTCTCCCTTATACACACAAGATTTGAAACTAAAATTTGAAGTAGAAATAAAATCGTGCGTGGGATTAGTTGAATTTGCAAAAATCGAACAAAGTGTGTTCCGAAAAAAATTCCGGAGTTATTATTTGAATCTTTTTTTATTAAACTTTTGGCTCAGTAGCTTTATTGGCAGCAAAAACCCTCTGTCAATAAAATCTTGAAATAAACTCAGCTTACTACATATATGCATTAAGGAAATTACTATGGTATATTATCTTTTCAGTGTTTCCAGCTGGTATTTTGCAGCCTCCCTTTTATGGCAAAGGATATCCAAAGTAAGAACTTTACACATGTATGAGTAATGTATGCTTTGACATTCCATATTGCCAGAGACATGTTGCCAATTTCTATGTACAAATGCGCATGGGCCGTAAAATGTAGATTTTTGTAATTTATACGTTTTGGATGGCCTTTTGAAAGATAATCATACAAATTCTCTACATCTATATATCTATTTCTCAATGATTGAAGTATTTTATCCGTTTCTTGCATTAACTTATATTTGAGGTTAAAAATGAGACTTCTAAGTTTATCACTAAGTGATAAAGAAGATACTCGCATTTGATTGGTCTATCCGGTGATTAGATAATTATTGGGACATTTCTTTTGACTGGTCTGGTAAAATCTCATTCTGCAAGAACCTCGTTTACTCCAAGCGTGCCTTTTAACAAAGATAGGCAGTACTAAATAAAATAATTCATAAGAAATACAGGTTTCACAATTCTTAGCAGCTGTATATCGCTTTTCAACTCTCGTTATTAATTTTCAGAATAATAATGCTCGTTTATTATTTATTTTGAAATCAAATAACTAGAGAAGATAACCCGCAATATACCGTTCCTACACGTTGTGAAGCCTGTATATATATACCTATAAAAATTCCAATGGTAATTTGGAAAGTTAATAAATAAAGGTTAAAATGATGCTGAAAATAAAGACATGTTTTGGTAATATAGAATCTCACATTGTAATCCGTTGATTATCATAATTTCTACAGTCGAGATAGTTAAACCTTTAAATTTCGAGGTTTACCGAGAAATTTTAAGGTTTAACTATCGAGACTGTAGAAATATGATAATCAACGGCTTATAATGTAAGATTTTGTTTCTCTAATTTTTTTAAGCATCAAAATATAGTTAAAAAACTATCATAGGCGGGATCGTGCACGATCTTTTATATTGACCTTGTTAAAAGGGACGTAACTCGTGTACAAAAACAAACATTTGTACGCCATTTTCATATGCATTAGCCGAAAAATAAAGTAATTCCTGCCTAACTGATAGAGTCTTTGGAAAGCTCAGTCCTCCAGGGTAAGAAATAAGATCGTGACGAGTCTTTGAATTCGTGAAGCGAAGCTCGCGAGGTCTGAAAATCAACCAATCAGCTGCTTAGATCAACTCGTTGATAATCGATTTTTTCTCACACTGGTTGGGAAGTGTAAAAACTTCATAAAAATTAGAGAAAAAATGTTTTACAATAGTGGAGTTTATTAGAAATCATATCATAATAACACACTTTAAAGTCATTTTGGCTATGCATATTTGCTTTTTATTCTGTCAAACCTCTTTATTTACCAGAATATATTTTGTTAAGAGTTCCTGCAATTGATTGCTGCTTGTTGTTGACATTGTGTTAATCTTATAAATCTGCGTTGATAACAAAAGTAAACGGACAACTGACGGATGCATTCAAAAAAACAACGAATGTTGGGCGTCTGGGCTTTCAACAGTTATTGGCAAAAGACAAACTGATCTTCATTAGATAGCAATTTGCCCGTCAAATGAAAGATTTAATTTTATTTTTTCATGCTGATATTGAACTTTTTCAGTAAATACTTGCAGTTCAGGAATGCCTATCAAATTGACAAAATCTAAGAGTCTCTCAGCACTTGAAGTAATAACCAGAGGTTGGGAAATCAATAACAATTAAAATCGAAAATACATAAAAAGAAGTGTTTTATTTTTTAGTTTGTGCGCTGTCGCCAATGTATATAAAAGACATAAAATTATGACTATCCATATTTAACTGCAAAGCTTATCTGATGTTCCCTTAAGACATGCATCAATGAACTAGTACAGCTGACGCTTTGCCAGGCAGGCCCCTGCGACGACACAAGCTATAAATTAGTCGGTAAAAGTTACAAAATAGTTTCGCAAATATTATGAAGGTATATGTTGCCCAAAATTTACTCTTTCTCTGTCTTGGTAAAATAAATACCAACACATTTATGATTCACACTTCATACAATAACATATATCAGTAGTAAAAATAAAAAGAGAAAAAGCGGTAGTACCTTTTCCAAGTTAGAACTTATTTATCAGCGAAATGTATGTGCTATCCATGGCAGTATTCCGGTTTTGCCTGACAAATGTCACCAGATACACAATGATGTGAGGGGTCTGGGTTGTAGAGTGGACTAGGTAGATGATGTTAACTTTCCTGTACAGTTCAAGCTGGCCTATCAACTAAAAGTTGTGAGTTCGTGGTGGACTTTGTACCATACAAAAGGGTGACTTGGACTCGCATCGCTAGCCGTTTTTCAGTTACCTGCCCAAGGTCAGTGGTTCTCTCCGCGCACTTAACGATTTCTGTCTACTACTTTGGTATCTTCGAATTCTTATTGTTATTTATGTTTTTATCTCATCGTATATTTTATATCTTTTTCATTTTATATTACTTAGATCACTCACAAAGTTTTAAAATCGGTCTTCCAAATCACAGATATGGACAAAAATTCTGTATTTAAATAATCTAAGCAATCAGTTAGCTTTCTGGTTTAAAAAAGATATCTCAATAGAGAATATAAAGGAGCAGTGGCCTTTTTAGCACTTATAGACAGTGCATTAAATTGATATAAGTATTTTGTAATACATTTATTACTACAACTGTATGTATTTCACTGCTGCTGGATTTTAGTCCCGAGCCCTTTCGCAGCCCAGTTGCCAGAATCTTCATCTTGCATGATTCATTACATGAATGACTTAAATTTTTCTGTTCAAAATTAATAAAAATTACCATAAATTTCTAAGGCTCTTTCTTTTAATGTAATGCGAATCCTTAGCTTACTTTTGACTCCAATTTAATTTGTTTTGGTTCTGATGTTTGTGTTTCATAAATGTCAATCTATTTTAGTCCACGAGGACATTCGCAGCCCAGAAAAAAGAATTTTCAATCATGGCATGATTCATTACATAATGAATAAATTAAACGTTGCATGAAAAAAAAACAAGAGTAAATGATTATGGTTAAAAGGTAGACACATTTAAAAGGTAAAAACAAACCAAACATATAACAAATAAAATGAAGAACAAGAATGATATAAAACTGGGTTCCCAAATTTTGACCCAAATATCTTTGTCTTGAGATAATGATGTTTGGGGACCCAGTTTTATTTTCATTAAGTCTTCTATCATAATATCATTGCTTTAATCTTTTTATAAAAAATTAATAAAAAATACCATAGATTTCTAAGGCTCTTTCTTTTGATGCTTAGTTTGGACTCATGTTTATTTAGGTTGTTTTGGTTCTGATGTTTGTGCTTATTCAATGTCATTGTATTTTAATCGGATTTCTAACATTTTGACTTCGAAAACTGCTGGCGAGTTGCAAATCAACGAAATGACCATACAGTGCATTAAACTGATATTGGTATATTGTAATCGTTTATTCCAATTTCCGTTGTACTGGGTCGAATTATAATATGCTTTATAGAAAGGTCTAACACCACCAAAAGTGCAAACCGGGAAAATCTCAGACTCCTTAGGGTAAGATTTCTATTGTTCTTTGATGAGGTTTGTACTTTTAGTGGTATTTGATTCTGTTTCTCACCTTTTATATTGTACAAAAACGTAACTCTAGCTGAAGGCAATTGTCATCATTCGTCTCATAAAAAGAACGCGTGCAAAAGTTTGCGCTTATGAACGATTGGCGTGTTAATACAATTTGAATGTCACAATAAACCTTAATTCACTATTTTATATTTTAATAAGACTATACTGTGTAACCCCCTGATGAATTAACATTGCAATTTTATCGATATTACGGAAACTATGAAGAAAACGAATTTTACGGAAATAAATGCTCGTGGCTTCTCTTCCCTCCTGTGTAAGACGGAGTAATCTTGACCCGTCAACATCAAGATGTTTCGTTGACTTTAGCTGGACTTGACATCGTATACACATGACTCAACCAGAACACACCAATTTTGTTGGGTACTGTATTGTTAATAACCTCTCAATTGAGGGAAAGAACAGTAGGACATACACAAGAAGATTACTTCGCCACATGCCCCCTACCCCCCAACACACAAAAAACAAACAAACAAAACAATATTATTTAAAAAAAATCAATGAAATATTCTACCTCTACATAATTTATCATAATGATATGAACGGAAGCCATCATTTTTAATGACTAAAATACAGTGTTATGTGTCATGAACGGCGGAAATGTGTATTGTTTAACTCTTATACATGTTAACATTATGGGTTTCAAATATATGTTTTTATTTTACGGATTTATGCAACATTTGTGTAAGTAATCTATACTTTTCAATTCAAAGACTAAATTATTTAGGACAAATTTACTTCTGAGCGGACGACTGTAACTAATTCTGTACATTAATCAATAGATACGGTATTAATGTGCTGTGAATTTCTTTGGTTATGTCTTTCATTACCTAAGCATAATTTAATAAATGTAAAATATCCCCGATCTGAGCTTTAAGTTCCGTTCCGTTACGGACTCGATTCTTCTTTCTAAAAATTATCCAAAAATAAATGCTTACTAACTATTTATCCTGTAACTTAACATTTAAACAAATATCACACTTTTATTAAAGATTTTAACATCCTTCTCGAACTCAAACTACATGTACAATGTCGATATCTATTTGTTCCCTCGGGCAAATTCTTACAGAGTTGTACATCGAAGCAGTGTCGCAGCCTAAATATTCAATTATGGGAGGAACTATTAGATATTTATTTTGGGATATGAAGGAATTTACAAAAAGTTCAAAAGTGTTGAATCTTTAACAGTTGTAGACGCTCTTGCAAGAGAAAAAAAGGCGGATCAAAAGTTAATTCAGTGTACATCATAAAAATCAAATTTTTGATCAGCTCAAAATTAATGGACTTTTCCATTCAATTTCTGAAAAGGCACTAGAATCTCCTTTCCGCGAAATGATTCAAGATGACAAAATTAATTTCTCTAAGATGCTTTGAACCACATTCAAGAACAGTTACCTTCCAGCTTCCTGAAAATATGTTATACAATATTATCCAATGTTTAACTTCTCG
>JAULBM010010369.1:0-11698 GCA_032357055.1 Geukensia granosissima
TGTTGGCCATGGTCTTGTCTGTCCTCGACTTAACGATTTCTGTCTGCCCCTTTGGTATCTTCGAATTCTTTTTAACAGTTCAATTACAAGTTTTTCTAACAGTTTAATTTATTTCAATCATTAAGTTTTGTTTCTTTAAGACGACATTGTACAACAGAATATAAATTTGGCATTTGCATCATCCGAATACAAAAACCAAGATAAATGATAATCTTATGTAGTTTTTTTTTCATAGTTAATACATTAGTTTTCATTATAATTATCCAAAATATAGAAAGTCTTGTTAATAAGCTATAAGAATTGTTAAATATATAATATTTATAGTGAATATGGTAGGTAGGGTATCCCTTTAGATAATGATACAGTCTCATTGTCAACGCCGAGTTATCGAACCTAATTATGACCGAAAAAGTTGAATCTGACTCCTGTTTTGTAATGGAGTTCATGGATTCCAAGCTTTTGTTCACGTTTTATTTTTTAGTTTGTTTGAAATTTTTTTTCCTTGTTGCGATTTTTCAGTTTCTACTGAAATCGCGACACAAATTTCAGAAAAAGATGCATGTGCATATTTTATAAAATGTCTAAATGAGTGTTCCAATTACTGAAATTCTCACTAAATACGCAATACAAAAACATTGCAATATTTCTTAATTTACAGAATCAAATAATTCAATTGATAACACACTGTAATTTAATTTTAAAGAGTAGTGATAATTTTAATAATTCCATCACAGGGTTATGGCGGATTTATTTTATAGTCTTTCACTATTGCATTTTGTATTTCACATTGTTTTGGCCTAATTAAAGTCACGTGATCATTTTGATCAAGATAGATACAAACAATTGTCTCTGTGATTTTAATGTCATAAAATATCCGATGCAACTATTTGCTGTCAAGCGGCTTATTTTGTTTAGCTTTTCCTTAGGCTTTAATGAATTCCTCTCGCAAAGCCCTTCTCAATATTTTGCCACTAGGTGTCTTTGGTATTGCATCTTTAAATTGAATTCCACCTCTCAGTAACTTGAAATCTGCGACATTTTCTGTAAAAAGGAATAAAAATTAAAAATGCAAATTTCAATATCTGCAACAATTGGCAGTTTTGGCGACAATAAAGATCAATGAGTTTGGTATAGATATTAAAACTTACACAAGATACTCGAAATCTTAAGATAACAAAGTCATGATAAACTTGAAACAAACAAAACAGCGTTGCGGAAACAAAACAGACGTTTAGTGTTTACAGTTATATATGGTAAGTATGGTTTCCATTAACATGTTTTCAAATCGACTTCAGCACTTAATATAGATTCCTCGGAAGAGATTATTAAAAACTATCTGAAATCTTAAGTTTTTAGACTGTATATATTTAAGTCGACACGATTCTTGCCTATATCTAGTTCTAAACAAACATAGTTTCAAAATGAATAAAAAAGAATAAGAAGATATCAAAGGGAAAAACAGATATCACTAGGTCAGAAAACAGTCAAGATCATGGCCAACAAATCTAAGGTAAGCTTAGTTGCCTTTGAAGGTTAAGAAACTCATGCGCCGTTAGTGTCACAGGGGAATCTTATCTTGACTGAGACTGAAAATGTTCTTAGTGATGACTTTGAAACCACTGGGTCGATGCCTCTGTTGGTAATATCCATCAGCCCAGTTGTCAAAATTCAATATATAAGTCTAAGTATAAAGCAGAACTTTCTGTCTCTGTTATATCTTTTATTTCACGTTCAATGGGATAGATTCTGACATAATAGTCACCAAATTATTCATAAGATTGAATATCATCGACATAGCGGAATGAAACCTGAAGAATGAGCCAACTTTTTCTCATGGAACCCATTTTTGCTAATGCGTCAATCATTTGATATATACTTTTTGTTATAGATTTTCCCAAAAAAAAAAACGTTTAAAAGTAATTTCGTTCGACTATTGTGACATTCATTTTTTTATTCATTAATGAACGATTAGGTAATTATTTGCCTTACGACAATGAAATTAAACTTAAGGACAAAAAACTCTGCATAGTCTACTAAGATTTAAATTATAGTACCAAAATTAAACTGATTAAGTTATTGATTGATTGTTTGATTATATGTTGCTTAATGTCATGTGGCAAATATTTCATACATATTCAGGACTACAGGATTTAAATGCGCGATGATGAATGAACCCTGCTTTGCACTAAAACAACAAAGCTCACGAAAGAAACATTCCACAGAAAGAATTGTCACTTTACCCAAACATATTCTCTTTCTCCTAAATCCTGCGTGCTAAGCGGAGAAACAGCTAATACCGATTTGAATGTCCTTGGTTTGACCCTATGGCAAATATATTCATACATATTCTGGACTTATGGATTTAAATGCGTGATGATTAATGGACCCTTCTTTGCACTTAAACAACAAGGTGAGTCGGATTTTTAACGCGCTATCTCACGAAAGCAACATTCCACTTTACCCAGAGACATTCTCTCTCTCCTAAATACTGCGTGCTTAGAGGAGAAGCAGCAAATACCAGTTTTAATGTCTTTGGTTTGACCCGTCCGGGGATCGAATTACGACCTCCTGTACACGCGGCAGGCGTTCTATCATTAGCACTACCAAAGCAGTATCAAACGTGAAGGAAAAATTAAATTTTCTTACTTAATGTGAACATATGTGCATGTAAAACTTCAGTAGCAGAACGATGCATAACGATTTCTTTCTTCCCCTCGGTATCGTCGAATTCTTTTTCATAATTGGTCATTATCATAGATAGGTTCCTTCTTCAGTCAATACATTGTGTAGTTTTGCAATTGTAAACTAATTTGAAATTAATATTACCGTGTTGCGCCTCTTGCAAAGTAGGTAAACAAAATTTGTCATTCATAAAAAATATTAAAACCCTAAAAGTAAAGTTTAATATTCATTAAAAGAAATTTCTACGAAAGCTTTTTTTATTATCCATATCAATATTTAAAGATGAGTAGAATAATATTAGGCTATTTTGAAATATTATTCATGAAACTGCAGACTTTTGTTACAATGTTTTATATCAAAACAGTTTTACAAAATTTACATAGGTGTAATTCGAAATTTTATGTCAATAAAATACACGCATATGTTTATTGAACTGAAACTAAATTTGTTTCTTTAGTTTCAGTTTGGAGCTGTGTGTTAAGAAAAGTTCCATTCAGAAGCAAGAATAAACTGTAAACTCCAAGACAACATCGAGAAAATCATCTTCAAAAAAAAAGAAAACTAGGAGTTGTTTTTGGACATATGGCTCCCCCGTGTATGCACACATATGTAATGTCGTTTCTAACTATCAAATTTCATAAAAATCGTGTCCCATAAACGAATGAAGTTTTATAAAAATCGGATAAGTAGTTTCAGAGGAGCTGCGCTGACAAGATCATTTATAAGGATTTTTTTTAGTTTAAAGGGAAAAACTCCAACAAAAATGAGGAGATCAAAATCTCGTTGTAATATGTACAATGTACAATCAACGTATAAATTTTTTAAAAATTGGATGAGTAGTTTCAGAGGAGTTACCCTGACAAATTTTATGACGGACACCGGCAGACGGACGGTTAGACGGATATACGGACACACAGACAGACGAAAAACAATTTGTCTCCCAAGTGGGGAGAAGACATGAAAATCATTGCCATCTTGTCGAGTAAGAAATAATAACTTATATTTAGATAAAGACAAGGAAAACATAACTATAATTGCATTGGATATACAGCCAATTTATATTTAAAATATAAAAAACTAATTCTGTATCGGATACGACCCAAATCTTCCAATTCTAATTTCTTATAGCATTTCGGATTTGATTTTCATCAAATGGATCTTTTAGATAAGACTGAGTTAAACAATATAAAACATATTGTCTTTTTAACAATTCCAATACAGTATTTTACAAACCTTTTAGAAATGAATTCTATCACTTTTTTTTCGCGGAGACAGAAAGTACTTTGACAAACAAATACGTTCTTATTTCTTCTGCATGCTGCACCGTTTACATAAAACACGATTTCATTTGCAGAAATTATTCATTGAGTGGTTATTCTTTGTTATGTCAGGGTTATGTCAAAAAATGAAAATTTCAAAAATTGCGCCAGACGATCTATGCTGACATATATATTTTGGGTTATCCAAGACATTTGGTCAATAGTCAAAACTTTTTTCAGCCGAGTGTTCAATGGATTTTACTTTTAAAAATGTTCTTGTTTACCATAGATGTCAGTTTTGTCTTATTTTCACATTTTTGAAAAAGAAAGGAAACAGTTTTTTATGCAATTGTCAAAAAATACAAAATTACCAATGCTCAATATATATGGATAATTTAGATATGCATTATGTACATTTTGAGGGATATTGTCGTATCAGTAGCATTAGAACCAAAGGCAATCAATCAGGTAAGCTTTATGATGTTCGTATATGAGTTTGTATGACGATGTTTGGATATTCATTTAAATAAATTTATTTATTTATAATTCGATAATTGGGCAGTTATATACTCATGGCACAAAAACCACAACAATAGATAAATTCAGTTATGTTACTGAAAAAACAAAATTACCAATGTTGAATTAATATGGAAAATACTGGGTATGCTATATGTACATTTCAAGGAATAACCTCTCATCAGTAGCATAAGAACTGAAACATAGGAAATCAAAAATCTAAACATGCCAAAAGAAACAATCAAATTCAAACATATCGAAATAGGAAGTCAACTCCGACGGAAGGGACAACCGTTCTATATTTCCAGTGTTTTAGAATATTTTAGCTAATGCAGCAAATTTCTGTATAGCATTGTTTGATAAATGTTATGTTAGCCTTGTCTGACAACTAGGCTGGTGACATGATCCACCAGCAGAGATATCGACCCAGTGGTTGCAAAATACGAAATTACCAATGTTAAGTAATTATGGAAAACAATGTTTGATTGATTTCAAGGAACAGTTTTTCGCCACTTAACTTTAATTTTAGTTACTCAATACAATCTACACTTATCATTTGACGGCAGGGATTTAGAGCACGTGGTAGGGAATGGATTGCAATCTTGCCGTAGGTCATATTTTTTGTTAATTTTGAAAATTTCAGCGTCTTGACATTTACTCAACATAAGTTGTGTTTCCTAAAAATGAAATAAAGCAATGACAAAAACTTTCAACAAATAACCTTTCATAAATGTTTGAAGTTGTTGATCTGTGACGTGACAATCTGGTTTTCTCACTACGTATGCACAAGGAACCTCTCCTGCAATGTTGTCTGGTATTCCTATCACTGCGACATCCTGAATTGCCGGATGTTTCAGTAGAACATTTTCCAGCTCAGCAGGAGCTATCTGAATATAATGATAATACTAAAACAGTCAAACTATTAGTATGGATTTTATTTGTTTTGTTTTTTTTGCAAAAAAGTCTGTATACAGAAACATTCCCCTACTTTAAAATAAGTTTAAGTTTTGGTAGTTTTTGATATGAAGGAATCACTTCCTTCATGATTTTAATATATTTTTATTTACTTATTTGTTCGTTATAGGCAAATAAAAACACACAGATAGTGTTCAAATAGTCTAGTCTGTAGACCAACCAATACATCAACGTCAACTATTAAGGATGCAATATAGTTACCTGAAAGGCTTTAAATTTAATTAAATCCTTGACTCGGTCTGTAATGACAAGATTGCCATCTTCCCTTATATACCCAATATCGCCTGAAATAAAAAAAAAACTTCTAGTTAAAGTTCTCTTATGATTCAGTATATTTTATCTGATTCTTGCATGAAATAAAGTATATAACACAATTACCGAACAAATCAAAGTCCATAAGACATACGGCAAAATAGGTATCACACCACCGGAAAGTTGGTAAACATTTTTAGATAAATTTCATGTCAGACAACTCATTTCATGGGTAAATAATTCATTTTAAAAAAACTGAAATGGAGGAGTTGGTTTTCCTTTGTGAGTTTTGTTCACACTAAGTCTTGTTGACGTTGGTTAAAGATCACATCTGAGTTAGTATCGCTGATGTTAGAAAACATTTAAAGTTGGTCTGTAGTTTATTAATGATGTGTAGATGAATAGCTTATGTAAGGCTTTTCAGTTTTTATAATTTCATATAGGATTCAAATGTCTTTTTTAACGTAGAACTTTTTCGCACATTTGACACTAAAAATGTCCTCAGTGTCGCTTTCGTCTTCTTCGCCTTTAAACAGTCCTTAAATTTGTCTCTGCTTTGTTCATAATTAAGTGCTCCATACAAATAGGAATAAGTTTTGTTGTAATTTAGTGATGCGAGGTGGGGGTATATAAATTGAGCTCTATCCACTGCCTACTTGGGGTTAGCATCATTTGTTCAGGCAGAACACTAGAGTCTAAGTTATATCTACTTTTATCACTGACCTGTTGTAGAGTCAATGTCAGGTTTGGTAGTGATGCTGCATTCTATATTTACTCTATATGACACGTCACATCATTTATGAGAAGTTTATCGTTTTAGCACACCTGGCCTAAAAGGCGATTTTGTGATCATTTTGTGTCCATGGTGTGTCCTCCGTCATCCTTCTATCTGTCAACAATTAAAACAAAATCTGAGAAACCCCTCGGACAATTTGGAGCAAACTTTTTTGGAATAGTCATTGGATGTTCCTCTTACAAATTTTTGTCCTTCATCCTACAATCTTCTAAGATAGCTGCAATTGCTAAAAATAAAAAAGGTTTGGTAATTTATTTAAGTTTTTTATTTGAAACTACTAAGACATTTGCAACCGATCTTTGGTGGAAAGGTTCTTACATTGTCCTCTACCAAAATTAGGATTTGCATCCCTGCCCACCAACCAATATGGCATTCACAGCTGAACTTAGATTACATAGGAAAATTAACTCAAAAAATCTTGTTCTCTGAAACTTTTGAGCCAGTTGCAACCCGACTTTGGTGTAGTGGTCTTTACATTGAACTTAACAAAAATTGTGTTGGGCATTCAAAGCTGCTGATGCAGCCGAATTTAGATTAACATGCTTTAAGTAGGACCCTGTTGGAAACTCAGTTAAAGAATCTTCTTGTAGAAACTACTGAGCATTTTGTTTTTGCAATCACATTTTGGTGGAATGGTTCTTTTGTGGTCTATATTTCCAATAAAATTATTGAGCCAATTGTAACCAAACTATGGTGAAATAGTCTTTATATGACCCTCTAATAAAATTTTGTCCCCATTCCCAACAATCAACAAGATTTTTGTACCTGCTGAAACTTCTTAAACAATAGCATCCTGTGGAAAAATTTACTAAAAAGACTTCTTTTCTGAAATTAATGCGTAAATTAATTTGGTTGAATGGTATTTATTTGGTCCTCATCCAAAATTGTGTCTAGCACCAAGATTTTGTCCAGCATCTCCAGCCAAATTTGCTGTCATTACTAAAGTGAAAGAGTAGGAAAAGGAGGATGGTACATTTGAAATATCTGCATCAACTGAGCCAGCTGTTGCCAAACATTGGTTAAAATGTCCTTAACTGGTGTTCTACCAAAATTTGTCTGGTATTCCCAACCAAGATGCCACCACAGCTAAACTCAGTTTAGCATATGGTCTTATAGCAAATTTTATTGGAATGTTTTTCTTCAGAAATTATGTACTGCATCCCTGCCTATGCCGAACTTGATGTAAAAAGGACTGAAGGAAAATTAACTTTTTAATCTTCTTGTGTGACATAATTGAGCCAGTTGTCCTATAAATTTATTTGTAACACATTTCTTCCTGGCAAGACCACTTTGTATTCTCTAATCTGAGCGAGATAGGCCCCTCGGATACTTAAAATTTAAATAAAACTTTTTTGCTCATCCTGTATGAAATCTGATTTTTTGGCAAAAGTTTCAAACTTTAAAAAAGGGGAGTTTTCCTATTGTTTTGTATACTATTGGAAAACTCCTCTTTCTCAAAGTTTGAAAACAAGATTATGCCTTTTGAGTGAGAAAATGTTTGGTATTAATGTTTTTGAAGTTCAAAAGACATGATATTGTCAAATGGGATGTTTTCAAATACAAGTCATTCTTGAATCCATAGAGGTAATATATGGCCTAATTAGTCTTACATCTTTGGAAATAAGGTGATGTCACATGTGCACTGTACAGAACAGGACAAATTGTTCATGTTTCTTTTAAATGTCGTAAATCCAGTTTTTTATTAGCTTTATAAGTCTTAATTTTCGATTTACTATTTTATTGAAAAAACAAACATTGAGCACTGTAGAGAGAAGGCAATGTTGTAAACACTGAAATGGATTATTAAATGAATGAGATCATTTAATAAATTGTTCACGCGGCCTGGGTGGACGAAAGATCTGTATAGATGATTAAAACTTACCAGTACAGATGACTAACTTATCACCTATACAGGGTGAGTTCGTGCATGACTTTGTACCATACAAAAAAGTATGGTCAATTTACATCCCATTTGATAAGGTTTGTCATTTTCCTGCTCAAGGTCAGTTGTTTTCTCCAGGCATTTCGGATTCCAAGTAAAACTGACCACAGCAATAAGACTGGAGGGTTGCTGAAAGTGTCAGTAAATCTCACACAAATAAACAGACAAAATACAGATTGTTATGCTGTAAAAATAATGATTTTATAATCATGTTCAGATTCATCGCCATGCCAGAGTATGCACTGTGCTAATGACGGAGATTGTATAACTAGTGATAAAAACCAAGCTAGATGTGTGTGTCCACTCGGTACATCAGGATCTGCCTGTAAAAATGGTGAGATGTGTTTTCTAAAGTTTCAATTCTGGATATAGAATTTCATATTAAACAAATATCAACCCAATAGACCAATATCATACCAAGGCTTGCTTGAAAGATTGTGTTTGAGGATATATAGAAAGTTCTTACATTCTTTTAGTCTTCTTTTAGTCATATTGACAATTCTTGACTGATATTAATCATGTTATTGATAATTGGTGATCAACAGCTTCTCAGCATTGGCTTATTACTGAATATACAAATAAGGCAAAAATACATTTTAAACTGTTACAAAAAATTGCTGTCTCAAAAAATTTTCGGATTAGAAACTTAAATACCAATATAAACAGCTTGTACAAATTGTTTAAAAATATTATCAGCTTTCCATTAAACAGCAAGTGCGTTGATGAAAAGGTACATCCGTGTCATTGACCAAGCAAAGACCGAAAACACAAGAAAAATGGATTAACACGGAAGTATAGAACATAATGGGAAATGTTAACAAGCCTGAACTTGTCCTTTATTGAAAAAGAATAATTCGTGGTGTTTTTTTTTTTTTTCAGAACCGGATAACCTAATTACAGATAACACAGAAAAGGCAAGTAAAATTCTCAGGACATGTATCTAACGGTATTTCTCCTCTGGAACAATATAAGTTTTCATAATTTGTTCAGCTGTTGATCAACAACCTCAGTTGTTCAAGTGTGAACTGTATTTTATATGTCCATAAGGGTACTATAGGTAGGTAATTCCCTAGATCATAAAGATTTTATAGGACGAAATCTTCTTTTACTTTCAAAAAAGTTTTTGAAAATTGAATACAAGCAACTTTAGCTTTTTTAAACCTCATTCCAGGATTTCTTAGATTTAAAAAGAATTTTGATAGAGTAGTTTCAATTTAATGCTACCTAGAAGATATAAAGGTGAGCAACAATGATTTGCATATTCATCTTTACACTTACAATTAGTACTCAACTACCACATAGAATTGAGGTTTGCACTCCACACCTACTTCTTAACTAACTTGGAACAAATTTCCTTCAACCTGTTTCACTTACAATAGGATTATATTTTCCCTTTTAAATAGAAGATGTAGGGTATTTAATAGCTCTTTGGCTTTGAAAGTATAAAGGTGAACATTGTCCATTTAATTGACTGCTAAGTCACCTGACCATAGCTTAGATGATCCTCTGGTCATCTTTATTGAGAGGTGTTAAAGTACAAGTGATTTTGCACGACTTTTACAGCTGTTGATATTAAGATGACAATACCCTACATCTTCTATTTAAAAAGCAACATATAATCCTATTGTAAGTGAAATTTGCTCTAATATATTTATTTAAAAACTATATGTTTATTACAAACACTATTCAAAACTAGCAAACATATTTTAGTTCACCTGACCATCACTTTGTTTCTGTTGTCTGTCAGTCAGTCATTAACAAATCATTTGTGGAATGGTCCTACCTGATCTAATACCAAAATTCTGCCAGAAAGCCACGACCTCAAACAAAAATGGCTGCCAGGCTAAAAGTTAGAATAAAGGTGAAATTTTTAAAATCTCCTCTGAAATTGCATGGCTAATTTCGACTAAATTTAATGAAATGATCTTTCTTTAAATGGTTCTTTTTCAAAAATTATGCTTGATAGATGAAATCTCCAACCAAGAAGACTGCAGGCTAAAAATAGAGAAAAGGGGGGATATTATTTTTAAAATGTTCTCCTCCTTGCCGATTTGGACCAAATTTTGATGATATGCTCTTTGAGTAGTCTCCTTGCGAAATTTTTTACAAGCCGAGTTTAACACTTGACCCTTTAGAACATTCATTCAAAAATATTCTTGTCTAACACTGTAAGCTCATTGTAATCAAACTACCGTGAAATGTTTGTAGATGAGTCCTGTTTATTATATTTGATGACCCTGCTTGCCAACTGGGAATGCACCCAAAGCCATACTTCAGTATCCAAAGATGTTTAATGATTCCCTTTATGGCACTTTCTTGAACTTAATTTTTTATTTATCTAAAACCAATTGCCTGTAAATGGTAAAAATGTCAGCTTTGTCTTTGCAGCTACTAGATATACATTTCAGATGAGATATTACGAGCTCCTGGAAACCTCTTGTTGAATATGAAATGATGAAGTCAATTTATCAGCATAATTTATCTTCAAGATAGAAAAATGTCAAACTTTCCCTTTTATGAACCAATTTTGGGTAGTTTTTGCTCCAAATGACTCAAGCTAATCAATGATTTGTAAGGATGTTAAATTATGATAATGAAGAGATATTGAGTTAATGTCAGAAAGACAGCAAATTTCACATACCGTTTCATCACAAACGATTTGGGTCGGGAGCTGTGGTGAATGTTTGGGAAAGCATAACTATTAGGAAAATTCATAGAATTAGATATTTTAATGAAAATCATGTTTCCTTTAAAAAGCTGGAAAGCAAAATTTGATGTTTAGAAGGTACCTTTGGAAAATAACGTGTGATATCAAACAATGCGACATAATTGATTTTAAGACACAAAAAACATGGTATTAGTCACCCTGACTGCTTTGGTTCTTTAGTGGCTTTGATATATACATAAATATGAACATAATAGTAATTTAAGATGTATAGTACGTCTGCTGTTCAAGAAAAATATATAGCATATTTCATGGTAATGTGTGGCAAACAGTCATTGTTTCTGCCTTTCCTTTATTACACAGTAAAAGGCAAATATTTTCACGTCTGTAATAAAAAAATCTGTGTACTAGTTCGAATTACTACATTTATAGACAGTTTGTTGTTTGTTACTTCTCCTTAACTATTTCCAGTGTAGAATACGCACGTGAGAGGTCAAAAGGGCATAGTCCAAAGAGACAAGACAAAGTTGACACAAACTAAAAGATTAAACGAAAACAAAAAGAACAAAGGCTTGGAATCCACGAACTCCTTTACAAAACAGCAGTGGGAT
>JAULBM010010380.1:0-7500 GCA_032357055.1 Geukensia granosissima
TCACTTTGACCCACATTTCATGCATCATTGACTTTGGTTAAGTTTTTTGTCCGACTCTTTTCCTCACATACTGTGTGACCTACCATCATGCAGGTTGGTGTGCAGATTTTACAAGTTTAATTAGTTAAAATACATACATTTCAAATATATAATGTTTATTTCATAAAGTTCCAAAATTATTCACAAGACAAGCTGTAACTAGACTTTAAAAAAAGACTCTCTGACTGTTATGTTTGCATAACAAGTTTTCATGCAAAGTCAACTTCGATTCAAATAGCGGAATACGACAAGCTCGGGAGGACGAGGCGAACTTTGCAGGCATTGGCTGCACCTCCGGTTTTATTATGTATTCATTATACATTACAAAAAATTGTATAAAATAACCATGGGTGAAGAGTAAAGTGAAACTAAAGGATAAAAGGAAAGAGAGCAACCCATTCAATATTTAGGTTTTTAACAAATTCATTTGCATACAAAATGCTTTTCTGGGTTAATATTTATTATATATGCTAAAGGGGGAGACAATTATTTTAGGTGTTTGTGTCAGTCTGCAATATTTCCTGCATCATTTAATTTGTTTGATAGCAAATGTCAACTCTATTTATTATTAAGGTCTAACAGGACCAAATATTTTGTTCTAATCAATCGGTAATTATGTCTCTAAGCAAGAAATATCTGTCTCCACACTAGTTTGTTAAAAAGAAGTGTAATGTAATATGCTTATTTCAATGAACTTTAAAGTGGGGTCAGGGGAAATATTTCCTTGATGAAGAATATTGAAAAAAATGTCTTTAGATTTTATAATGACATTATAGTAAAGAAAATAATACTACAGAAATATATCTTCAGTTATTTCTCAAACAGTCCTGAAATTTCCGTTCCCAATTATATACATAGTCAGTCTGTTTGCCTCGATGTGCCCCTTTGGAAATCTGATTTAAATCTGTAGAAATTATGCATTTTACATATTGTAGATAACAGCTGTCACTCTTTTTTACATTTAGTTATAAAAATAGATGCTGAAACTGCAATCAGCTGCATTGATTTTTTTTCCTCTTGAATAACACTCAAAATCAGAATTTGGAATGGTAGTATGTATAATGAGGAATTGACCTGTGAGTTTGTAGGTTGAGTCATATATAATCAATACTGAATGATTCAGATCCCTTCAAGTCAATGGATGAACAAGGTAGGTATATTGGTATTGTAAAAATAACAAATATTATTGTATTTAATGTACAGTGAATAAAAAATTATTTATTTACTGAAGTAATGTGAAATGTAACATTAGTTACATAGTATAATATCAATTTTGGTTGACATGGTACATGTTTGTTAAGGTAAATGTGCTTAAAAATTAAAAGTTTTGTACCAGTATGAATACAACATGATGATAATACAAGTACAGTTGAACTTTACAATTTTAAAAAACATTAAAATCTATAAGTTTAGGGTTTAATCTGATAGAATGAATGTGCTCATATAATAAAAGGTATGAATTCAGATATGATTTGATATGGATATATAAATTGTGGGGAATGGATATTAGTAAGTGGTTTGTGTGTGTGACTCTTTCACTGTGGATGTAGAGAGGATGTTACAGATTTTGGAGTGCAGTCTCTCTGAAATTTACCCCATTTCTTTTCATTTTCATATATAAATTATAAATGATACAACTCTGCTAACCTTTTATATGAAGTACTATAACAATAGTTTTTAATATTATTATACAATAAACAGAGAAGTATACCGTGAGAATATTTAACATTTTCTTAAAATGTCATCTTGGTTGACACAACGAGCACTATTGATTTTGTAGTGTTTGTATTCTATAAATGCAGGTAATTTGAACACATGATGCTAATTAGTCGGCTCATTCTATCATCTCTGAAATGTCAATAGACCATAGCAAATTGTTTTTATTGATTTAAAATTTTTATCAAATTAACTGACTTCAAAGCAAGAACAAATCCCAGCCTGATGGTGGTGGTGTTTAAAATAGTTGGAAACACTACAAGGAAACTACATTATTGTACATGTACTAAGTATATTATATATATCCAGCCTCTTGACATACTTGTTGAAATAAGACATCCAGGAAATATTAACTAAACACGTCCTGCCATTCAAGACTTTACAAAAGAGGAAGATTTTTAATAAGGATGAAAATTTAACTTTTATAAGGTAAATATTTGTATGAAATAGAAATTTATTTATATAAATGACAGGTTTTTTAATTTCCTATAATGAAGTTTTAAATAACAATTGTGTTAGGTAGGGTATACCCCAATACATGTTTTGATAAAGGGGGAGAGTAGGATAAACTGGGTCCTACAAATCTACTCCTGCTTAAATTTCCTCCAAAATCCTAATGAAGTGAAGTAAAATAAAGGTTTTAATCAAAAGAGTACAATTAATTATCCATTAACATAATTATTATGGATTATTTTGATCATTTTGATTTTCAACCAAAAAAATTGTTCAAGCCTCATGAGACCTGTAAATTAATGTGCAGTCCTCCAGTATCATCAAATCTATTATGACCTGTGATATTTAAATTAAGAATAACAATGTGAGCTGGTCAGTCATTACCTGAGGGTAGATATCTCACACGGAATTTGTAAAATTTAACCACAACAAGAAGACATTCTATACCAGTACAGGTACAGTCTAAACATAATTATCAAAAAAGGCTGATTATTTGTAATATTTTTTTAATAATTTAATGGCAGATGTCTCATTGTCAAGAATTCATATATCTTTTTCCCATGAAATAAAAGTTAATGAATTGCTTATTGATTTGGTCTAGAAACAACATCTGATAACAGGAAACTTGATGATCATTGTCAAATCAACAGTGTATTTTATTTCACTGTCCACAAAACATAATTATGAGTTATGGCCAATTAGTTTATTTACTCTTTTTTCCTTTTTACATGTTGTTGCTTTATGAGTTACCTTGGCAACCAGAAAAGAAATTGATATTTTGAAGAAAGATCCATGTAAGAAATAGTTTGTAAATTGACATTCCTGCCATGGTTTGTTTTCAATTATGCTGACAAGTTTGTGCTGGTTGAAATTAACATCAGATTTTCCATAATTTGGGTCTTCATATGTCTAAGATTAGTCATAGTATGGAACATAATGTTGCAACAATCTACATAATATATTGTTTTAACATGTTGCACATTTTACACATTTAGGAATTTGTACTTACCATTAGAGGGATGGGAATACTTAAGTGCCATTATGTATAAGATTCAGGCAATAGGCAACACAATGCTTCTAATTTGAAAATTGACTCCAATTATGAGAACTTTAAAATAACAAAGTCCATAAACTTATTAATCATGCACTAATTGGGTCAAATTAAGGGTTGAAAAAAGGAATGAGATATTTTTGAAAATTTTGTTTTTTTTAATCCAAGTTTTTGATCCGATTTTGCCATTTTTTTCCAAATGATACCTTCTGAGATTTGCAACAATAGTTACTCCTGAATTTTTCAGAATTTTTATTTTTATTTTTTCTTTTACATCATCAAAAGAGCTATTTTGCAGGCTACAAGTATCTAAATTTGATGGTTTTTTTATTTGATTTATCTTAGTGGAAATTTAACTTGCAGAATGGTGGCAGTGGATTTTCTCCATCTCTTACCCGATTAGAGATAAAATGGGTCAAAGAGGCAAAAAAATGCAATTTTCAGAATATGGGAAATTTGGTATTTTTTATTAAATTTTGGTGACTTTTTTAAAAAGTTTTTTCTTTTTTTTAATGACAAAAGAGAGGTTTACTAATATTCTGTGACCAGCACATTATGGTGTCATCATATTACTGGTCTACAATTAATCTCAGCTTTCTCATGTCAGCATGCTATGGTCTTATCATGCTGCAATAGCAAAGCACTTTAGTTTTAATTTCTCATCACGATATGGCTGAAATACTGCTGAAATACTGCTGACGTGGCATTAAACACCAATCAATCAATCAATAGTTTTTATTTGAAGTGGTACTTAAAGTAAACCAACATTCTATACATTTTTGGCCTTTTTTAATATCAGCATTTAATACACACATTTGTGGTATAATAAATCAGACAAGGGGCAAACAATGAGTGAGAAAAATGACAATGATTTGTTTTGACTTTGTGTCATATTTTATGGGGTGTAAATGGCAGATAGTTTATTGGTTGATGAAGAAATGTTTGGCATTTTTACCTGAGCCTTGACAAGTAAATTATGGTTTGTTTGTGACCCATTTTAGGGCTGAATATACTAAAGAACACATCTGTGCACCAAATGACTTCAATGCCACAAAAATAAAATTATTCTTTTTTGTCTCTCATGTTTTGCTAAAAATCAGATAAGATTGACATGGAAGTTACAATGAAAATTCCTGACTTAAGATAGAAAGTATTATCATTATTATTTTCACCAAATAAATGTCATATTGTAAAAATTCATTTATTTATTTCTCTAGTATGGGTAAAAAATTCAACAATGATGCATAATTCATAAGCTGGTTGGTCATGTGTAATGATACCTGTATGAATTTATTATAAATATAGACAAAAGGCAGTGTCCTTGAAACAATAGCCATTATCTTCTGTACACATATTAATAATCATTTTTATATAAAAATATGAGATTTGTATCAATTTAGAACATGAAATATTTGCATTGTAGTAAATCATTTTGTCAGCCTTAAACAAAATTTTTAAAATAGTTTTTGTTTCAAACAGTGGATAGAATATTGGTTATCCCATTTTTAGACACAGTATGTGATACATGTAGTGTCAAGGTCAGATAAATTGCTCTTTTGGTATGATAATGTGTAAATAACTAATGACAAAGTTTTAATCAGATAACACTGACTTGTACATGTATTTACAGATAACTGAAACATAAGGATATTAGAAATGGGAAACAAAGCTGGAAAATCAAAGAAAAAGGAAGAGGGGGATTCTTCTAAAGTAAATGGTGAAGCTGGACAGGATAACACTGAAGACAAACCAGCAGAACAGGTTAGACAGGTTAAAACTATACTTATATTCTTGACAAACCTGCAGAACAGGTTAGGCAGGTTAAAACAATACTTAAGTTATTGACAGACCTTCACAACAGGTAAGGCAGGTTAAAACAATACTTATATTCTTGACAAACCTACAGAACAGGTTAGGCAGGTTAAAACAATACATATGTTCTTGACAAACCTACAGAACAGGTTAGGCAGGTTAAAACAATACTTATATTCTTGACAAACCTACAGAAAAGGTTAGACAGGTTAAAACAATACTTATGTTCTTTACAAACCTACAGAACAGGTTAGGCTGGTTAAAACAATACTTATGTTCTTGACAAACCTACAGAACAGGTTAGGCAGGTTAAAAAAATACTTAAGTTCTTGACAAACATACAGAACAGGTTAGACAGGTTAAAACTATACTGTTGTATGTGAACAGGCTAATAATGTTAAACAATATCTTAAGCTTAAGCTGGTTAAAACCAGGAAGGTCTAATATTGCCACTGCTGAAAAAGAAGATCCTGCTGATCAAAGTAGAAAAGAGTTAAAGTGTATATTTCTTGTACAAATTTCACCATATAAATCAATTAGACCGAATAATTTTTGATTAAATTTTTAGGGTGAAATTATAATTTTGATGAATGAAAATACATGTACATTATGTCCAGTGAGATATTATATATTTCACAAACTGCAAAAACAATGCATAATAAAATTATTAGTCAACTTGTTTTTATGTGAGATTTTAATATCTTTAAATGACATCACATATCTCAAAACAACAATTTTAAATTGCAATAATGTGTCTGGAACAAAATGTTTGACTTTCTAGCTATGAGATCTCCTTTATGATAAGCCTTTCTGGATCAGAATTTTTAGAAAAGACTATAAATTGCACAAACAAATTTTTGTTTTTATTGCTATAAACAAGTTTACAGATAAAAGAAATGATTATATTGTTTATTGTGCATTTGGTAAATGTTTCTATTCTGCTCTAATTCAAAATTATGAATTAAATGTTAATTATGTTTTAGGAAAACAATACAGAGGATAGTGCAAAAAAGGAGGACAATGCTGATCAAAAAGTTAACAAAACTAATGAACAAAGTGATGATAAAAAATCAGAACAAAGTGATTCAAAACCTGAAGTAAAAACAGATGAATCAAAAAGTGAAAAATCTGATTCAAAACAAGAAACTGTAGAATCTACAACAGAAAAACCCAAAGATGTAGAATCCTCAGAACCTCCTCAAGAACCAAAACTGGTAACTCCTGCAGAAGAACCCAAACAGGATACCCCTGCAGAAGAACCCAAACAGGATACACCTAAAGAAGAACCCAGACAGGATAAACCTGCAGAAGAACCAAAACAGGATACACCTTCAGAAGAACCAAAACAGGAAACACCAGTAGAAGAACCAAAACAGGAAACACCAGTAGAAGAACCAAAACAGGAAACACCTATAGAAGAACCAAAACAGGAAACACCAGTAGAAGAACAAAAACAGGAAACACCAGTAGTAGAACCAAAACAGGAAACACCTGCAACAGAAGAACCAAAAGAGGAAGTGAAAGTGTCTTCTTCAGAGGACGTCAATCAGGCAGCACCAGAAGTAGAACAGCAAAAACAAACAAAAGAGTCCCCAAAAGAGGATGACTCCGAGGAAAAAGAAGAGAAACCTGCTGAGACAACAGAAGAACAGGTGACTTAATCATTTCTTTCAGATAGAATCCTAGAACTGTCTCACAATATAACTGAAAGTCTTCCTGTCGAGTAAAGGTCATTTTACTTGCAATGTCACATTTATAAAAAACAGGATATTGTTTGTGACAGAAATAGGAAAATGTTTTTGTATTTGTAGCTTATTTTTTAACATTTTAGCAATTTTAAATTAATAAGTTTTGAGAGAAAGAATGTTTCTTTTAAGGAAGCTTCCTCAAAAACATAATTGATAGATATTACTGTACAGGTGCTCCTCTTATAACAATCATTATTATTAATGAATGCTGGACAACTTGCATAATGACTAAACAATATGTTCTGGTCACACTCGTACAAGTGTATTTGTACAAGTCTCTCGTGTTTAAATTATTTATTCTTGAAAGCAATAACACAATCTGAAAGAGACTTTAGAAAGAGATTTAACAGAAAGTAAATGTATTCTCTGTTAAATAGTAATTCTTAAATTGTACTGAAGGCAATCATTGAGTATATCAATAAATGCCAGGAAATACTATAAACATGCCTTCGTTCAGATTTATCTGAGATTGCATGAATTAATTGTTAGTTTATTTTGAGATATTACTATAATCATTTCATTTATATACTTATACTTGCCTTATCTATTTTGTAGTTAATATGAGTAACCCGTTTAAAGTCACTACCGCCCCAGGTTATCTATGCCTGTTGTGTTAATTTTTTTGTTATTGTGACATAACCATTTACTGTAAATGTGTTTGAACAATAAATATTTCGTATT
>JAULBM010010401.1:0-11698 GCA_032357055.1 Geukensia granosissima
CAGCCACCCACCAAGTGACAGTAGAATTTTAACTTTTACAGGTCCCATTATGGCCTTCAACAATGAACCAGAGTCCAAACCACTACGGAAGCTGTAAAAGGCCCCGAAATGCAAATTGTGAAACTATACATTAAACACGACAATCGACCTAATTTAAAGCAAAAATGGTGAACATATAACAATAAATGACTAACAAAACAAAACAACGACAATCACTGGGCTATGTCATTATGATAACACTTTTAGTGCATATTCGACAAAAATTGCTGAAAATAGTAGATTTCTAGTGATCATTGTTTCCTATCAGAAAACAGCAAACATTCAAGAAACAACACAATATTTAACATAATTTTAATGATGCCTAATTTCATATTTTTTAAATAAAAGTTCGTTTTAGGTGATTATATCAGTCGTGCCCTTAACCCACAAGATCTTTGTCACTCTCCGTTTCCAAAGGTAGTTCGGTTTTTAATAAGATTGTCCTTAACCTCATTGTCACGTTTAGACTAATAGGATCAGGTTTTCATGTTCAGGTCTGTTTCTCACTATCAACACGTGAGAGGTCAACTCAATATTAAGTGTGCTAATGAATTACTTAGTAAACAAACTAGTAATATAATTTAAGACTCCTTAGGACTCCTTAGTTCTTTACGTCTGCTTTCGACGTTTTCGTCTGATTTTTACATTTTTTATTATGGACGAACACGCCCATATGATATTAGGAGTTTTATGTTATAGGACTAGTAAACATACCAGTCCTTGACCTAATTTTCACTGTCCACAACACAGGAACTTGTGACTATTATGCTAGTGTTTACTATCCATGTCCATGACCCAATGTCTTTGGGTTTGGACATGGATATATAAATAGTACATGGATAGTTAACACTAGCATAATAGATACAACTGGCTGTGGTCAACGACTATGGACAACTTTCAATTGTACATGTCAGTTTGCAGTATATCATGATTACTTGTCCTTAATTTCCTGGTTTGGCGACTAGAGTCAAGTTTCCATGACGTTTGCATCAACTTGATATTGGAATATTACTACCAATAGGTGTATGTAACTGCATGATTTTGGTCCTCGGGGACATTCACAGCCTAGTAGCCAGAATTTTTATCCTGGCATGACTCATTACATATATGTCTTAAATTTTTCAATTCAAAATTGCAAAAATACTATAAATTTCTAAGACTTATCCTTTTGATGCAGAGGTAACCCTTAGCTTAGTTTGGATTTTAGCTGGTTATTTAGATTGTTTTTATTCCGATGCTTGTGCTTATTAATTTTCGTTGTATTTTTTTACCCGGTTTCCAACATTTTGACTTCGTACTCTACTGACGAGTTGTCAACCAACGAAATGGCCATACAGTGAATAAAATTGATATTGGTATTTTGTAATACATTTATTCCATCATTAGGTCTGTTTCTCAGTAACAATACATTGCGGGTCAACAATTTTTGGCGTGCTCGTTTATTCTTAAGTGTAAATGACGGTCTGCTGTATGTCATTTTTGACCCGTGATGTGATAATTCATTTTAAGTATAAAATAATGCCATTGTCCACATTACATTGTATGTACTTGCAATCATCTGATGAAAAATGGATTATAACATTTTACTTTTTACAACGTGGTAAATCGTGGTAAATAAAGCTTGTAAATTTAAACTAAATCCATATTGTCTTAAAATCATATTAATAAACTTATCCCTTAAGGATATCGCCACATGCATCTTCAAATATGGTTTTTATTGGTACTAATATTGACTTTCTTGTTAATTGCCTATTATGGAACTTAACAGTTTATATTTGTTATAACATTTTCTACCTCCTGTCTATAAATATGTATATTGGAGTTTGCATAATCCCTGTTTTCTTTGACTATTATGATATATAAATTCAATTGGACGTGTTTTAATTGATGCCGCAGTTAAGGTCTCCTTATCGGTTGATTTCGGGTTTTGAACTAGTAGAAAGCAACTGCGAGTACTCCTTCAAGGTCGATACTTTTGTTGTATGATGTATTACTTTAATTGTATTTTTCGTTGGTTTTCATTATCGATCTCAAATGTTAAATCCATTTCAACTGATTATTTTTCCTGTGTTTTATTGTAATTTTGTCACACCACTGTCTCAGATTAGGTGGAGGGTTGAGCGCTTACAAAGTGGTTAAACCCTGTCTCATACAGCCTTCCCACACAAGGAATCTGTAGTCCAGTTGTTTTCGTTGTCATTAAATCTTATTCGTTCACCATATTTTCATTAGATTAGATAGATAGAAAGGATATTGCGTAAATATTCATGACACAAAAATCTTATATATACAGGTAAATTCCAAGCAAAGAAACATCGCTTTGATTGCTGTTCTTCATTTCAAAGTCACAGTAAGGACTTCAACATGAATTAAAACTCGCACCTCATTATAAGTTCAAGACGGCCCCTAGCACCGGTTTGAGCGAAATTCTTTGCTAGATGTCGACGACACTACAACTGCATTGAAGCATTTGTCGATTGTCGTTTTTTTATGAATAGTTTCACATTTTGCATTTTATGGGGCCCTGTACAGCTTCCGTTATGATATTAACTCTAGGTCATCATTGAACACCGTAATGCAACCTGTAGAAGTTTAATTTCGACTGTTATTTTGTGGATGGCTGTCTCATGGACAATCATGCCACATCCCCTATTTTTATGTTTTGAGCCAGAATATATCGAACGCTCAGTCATTAAATATGCATTGTTATTAGCTGAGGTTATATGTCGTTGGAGTTGTATTTTTTTGCCGCAACTCATCCTGCAGTTAAAATGTCAGTCAAGATTCCTGAATGAAAATTTTACGAAAGTTGCATGGATTGCAATTCCAACTTTGGTAAATCTCTTGAAACTCGCAGACCTTTGGAAAATTACATAGCTGCAACTATACAGAAAAGTAATCAGAAGGTTAATTGCAATCACGTGGAATATTAGATTAATATGTACGGCAATTCCAACTTTGGTAAATTTCCTGGACGTCTCCAATAACTGTTGAACATGCACTTAAGCAGCCATACACAAATGTAATCGGAAGATGAATTGCTATCATTACAGATTTAAGATTAAAAATAGGACATTTACAACTTCAGTAACCTGCCTGAAGACTCTCCGATCTGTTATCTTTAGAAAAAGTACTTGACAACCATACATTTACAGAATCATTTGATAAATTGTGATCATAAGGAGTCTTAAATGTAGAAATATGGAATTTCCAAAATTGGTTAATATCCTTTGAGACCCAAGACCTGCTACTCCTTAGAAACATACATGGTTACTATACTCAAATGGAATTAGAAGATTAATTGAAACTACTTGGAGTCTTTTATAATAGATGAATAGTGAAATTCCAATCTTAGAACAAAATTTCCTGGAAGTCTCTCGGATCTGTTGTTTTTTGGAAAAGTATTTAGCAACCATTGACAAATGAAATCAGAAGATTTTTGCATATGCAGATTTTGCTTTCGTTTATATATTAAAGATATCTAAAATATCTGAAGTAAAGGCAAGCGGTGCAGGCGTTGGCTGGCGCATCATACTTCTTTGTATTCTCCATGACAAAGGCAACTTTATGTCCCATCTGTACCGTTATTGAGATATACGGGGTGGAAAATGGCTACGCCCTAATTGCTGAAACTTTCATTTTATTTTCCAACCTAATACTGAAGTGAGCTTACAGTGGTTTGGGTTTTTAAATGCATTTCCCTCAATTTCCCATCTCCCCCTTACAGCTCTTTTCATATGTACAACTTCCCCGTGACAACATTCAGCGCTTATCTATACCTAATGCCAGAAAAATGCTAAAACTGTTGCATCATATGCAGTCTATAGTTAATAACTTAGTTAGTTTTGTGAGCTTTGGGTGATTTGGCTTTTTCATATGCGTTTCTAAATGCTTTGAAAAACAATAACGACATTTGGATACATTAATTTAATACTTTAAATAAGGTCAGCTATTTGTCAGCAATATTCCTCCAGATGATTCTTTAGATTTTACAATCGCAATCAAAACTACGTAGACACAAAATACAAATAAGCCTAGTCATTTGACCCCGATAACGCCTATACAAGTTTTATTCGGAACCGAATTTCTTTATTTTAAGTGCATCCAGACTATATTACACTTTAATTTTCAACAATGGTGCGTTTAAAGCAAATTACATGAGAGTTGAGAAACGTATCGACCAAAAACTGAATAAATGCCCAATATACACTTTTTGTTTCACGCTAAATGCGACTAATTATAGGATATTTTAGAACACTTGGCATGGTATTATTTTCTGGCTTTGTCTGATATGAGTATAATTATACTGACATATTATCACTGGTGACGTTTTATCAGTAGTTTATATCCGTTGGTCAACTCATGGTCACTGACTAAACTGTCATAAACAGATGTAAATAACACATGAAAAGAGATATTAATGTTATTAATGTTTTAAATAACTGTTGGGATTTTACACTTTTGAGGTAAGTTATAAATGGAAAAAGATGCATATTATTTGAAAAGGTAACATTTTCAGTCCCTCTTTTAAGCACGGGGGATAATTCAAAAGGGTGGGCGGTATTGCTAGTAAATTTTAGAAGAATATGAAGACAGTGTATTTGTTATTGGTTAGCAATGCTGGATTATTATCGTAGCAGTTTTCCCGTTTTTACATACTTTGTGAAAATTTGAAACATTCCTAGTTAATGGAAAATATTATAGGGGACTATAGTGACCCTTAAACCCGACTTAGGCCGATGCCGTTACAAAAAACAAGCCTATAGGAACTATGTCTCCGTTTTTATGACAAAATAAGTGTAACAGCGACTTCTTTCCATCATAAACATTCTTTCCGGTTGGATATTATTCCCTAGAGTATATTTAACAGTGGAAATAAAAAATGCTATTTGTGGAATGTTGAAAAAAATGTAATTTGTTCCACAAATTTATGACGTGAACATATAATTATAAATATGCAACTAAACATTCTAAAACAGCGGCACTAGCGTGTTAAAAATAAAACTGTTCATGCTAATTTACCCTAATCTTAAATAAACTACAATTCAAAGATCCTTCTTGAAGCCACATGCGCTTGGAGGTTTGACCATCCACTGTTCGTGTTGTTGAAAAAATAAGGCGCAGATATTTATTCAGAATAACAGAATCGAAGTCTTTCCAAAATAAACGAAGCAAACCAGCAGCATTTTTTTATTCTCTTATTATATAATGAATGCACCTGATTTTTACAACACCAAAAAATGGGGAACCGTTGGCAGGGGGCGAAGGGTCCATGCCCAAAGCACTTGTGCTTGAAGTCGGAAAGCTGAAATGAATGTTGAATGAGCCCTACCAGAAAATTGGCGATCGCCCTAATATATACGGATCCGGGTTGTTAATTATTTTATCATTTGACGTAGGCTTTTGCTGATGAAGAGAAATTTAACTTCAGAAGGCCTACAGAGATGAATTTCAGATATATAGTTATTTTAGGAAACAATCAAAAATTGTTTTCCGGATATCATGCATATATTCTAGAAAGAAGACCATCATGTATATACAATTATTAAGAGACTGAATGTGAGGTCATTGTCAAGGTCAATGTCCTTGTTGAAGCAAGAAGTACGAAAGCTGCATATTGCCCCATCTCAAAAATTGTTCCCAATATTTCACTGTAACATTGAATAAATGGATAAAGCTACAAACGATGTGGCATCTTTAATCAAACTGTCAGAACATTAGTTGGTCATGTTGACTTTTAAGTAAAACGTGACGACAAAATTCTTTATAAATGTTATTGCGAATTCCTCTGTAAAATGAAATGTATTCATGTAAGATTTTAATACTCGTGTAAACTTGCATTTTGAACACGATCATATGCATGTTTTCGCTGAAGATAAAATAAATCATCAAAACTTATAATTTTACATTGTGGATATGTTGAACATCTTTGTAAGCGATTTGTCAAGATTTTAATTAAACTGGATTATATTTTAAGGTCTATGGATGCATTACAATGTCCTGTAAGTTAGATTTGAAATGGTCATACAGAGATTTTGTAAGTTTGAATGATTTATAACTTTCAGTCTATGGATATTTGTCAGTTATTATACCTTTATTCAGAAACACTCAAATTGTGGTTTGATTGTGTTAAACAATTACGTAAGTCGCAGTTAAAATTTTGCAGTTGTCTTGTCAACCTTGGTATAAAAAAGTCAGAGAGCTGAAAATTTACCGAAAACCTTTTCATTTATGTTTGTGGGTCGGTTGTATCCCTCAAAATCGGACTACGAAACCGCGATAATACAAAAAAACCTTGCAATAATCTATTTCCCGCGATTCAGCTGTGAAGAAGAACATATTTAACTTATAAACTTTAATAGAAAATATGTGAGTATTACATCATCTGTGGAAAAAAGTTGTACTACAATCTCTAGATTATTTCCCGACAGAAATTTCCGGTTTTTAACATCAAATTAAGTTTATGTCTAATTAAGTCTGTGTTAGCCTCTATAGTGATATAACTGGAGGTTAGATGTCTAAAATATCGCACATTTTGTTAAAAGTTGGTTTGACCCTTTAAGGATTCAGTGCAATTTCATCCTTTTTTTAAAACCTATACTTTGTTCAACAGTATAGGCAGATCCAGGAGTTCGGGTCCTCCTGTATGGAATTTTTATCAAAACCTGCACATTTTAGTCAATTTTGGTCCTAGCCCTTTTTCAGTTGAAAAGTCTATTGTGTCCCTTTTTTGAAGGTCTGGGACCGCCATGGGAAAAAGAATTAAAGCACAAATATCTCTAGTGTAAACAATTGTGTTGTTTCATCATATGTACAAGCGTAATATGGTATATTTCTTGTTCAACATTTCTAAATATCGAACAATGTCTGGTGAAAAAGAAGCAAACCGTAGCAGAAGCACAGGCAAAAAGTTCACTTGGCTGGAATTGATGCAGAAGATCACTTGGCTGGAATTGATGCAGATATCTATAATTTCAGTACGATAGAGAAGACATTGATTGGCATACAGTCAATCAGTCTACTTGTTGGTCTGTAATTTCTACTGTCGTTTACGGCGTTAATTAGTGGTATTACCATAAATGCAAATGACAATCTTAAGAGATAATAACTAATGGCTCTACAAAATGATAAAAAATATATAAAGCAAGTATGGTTTAATATAATTGATGGTAGTAGACATTACTATAAAATTCTTCCCTGGTTGTGAATTTGGTACAAAAAATATGCAGTGCTAAAACTCGTTAAGCAAATTCTTTGTTTATGGAAGTCGATATTTCAAGATGGAAATTTGCGATCTTTGTGAGATGATGAAGTATTAAGAAGGTGTCGGAAAAGTTTACTTCTTTGCAGATTCCTGTAATTATATTAAGCCCAACACATCAGACAACACCTAAAAGTGGGAAGGTTATCATGGACACATATCGTAGGGCAACGTGTTCTTTGCCATTTTTAAGAGACATAAATCTAATATGGTACACTCAACACTAGTGCAAGTGTCACTTTATGCCCTTTTTCGAGGAATGGTCCTAATTTCTAGTTTAATAATATGTTACTATTGAATGCGGTCTGATTGTCAAGTTTTGGAAGCTCAGGGGAGCACAGCTAACATACATCTACTGGTACAATCATCTTCCAACTGTCAAGATATTTTTATTAACTCGGTGCAAATCACAGCGCTCGTCTAACTATATCCTTTCGTGATCCGATCTGCCAATTATTTCTTAAGAGAAATGATATACAATTTAGATGTTTTTCATGTTTTCGGAATACTTAAACGGAACAATTCTCTGGTGAATTCTCTGATTTGAGTTCCACGTAGAACAATACTGACATCTAACATGATCTGACAGACGTCCTTTTTGACATAAACCGGCATCTTAAATTATCGGCTTAAGAATATTGATCAGTGATCGTCTGATCATGCAAGTTCCAGTGGGGTTTGAAATGACCACCATTCAATAATTATGAAATTCTTACCTTTTGACCTCTGCATCGCTGATGATCTTAAGAGGAATATTCAAATTTGACAGGTAACTTACAAATCTTATCACATGTATTGCGAGTCGAGTGCCCCGTCAACTTTGTTTTGTTAAAACGACAGGCGCGAAGACGCATCATATTAGTGATTGTAGGAGTGTTTTCGTTATTTTTGTTCTATTGATTAATTGATTGATTGCTACTTAACGTCCAGAGCGTAATATTTCAGACTTATTCGGCATGGAAACAAGTTAACAAACAATAAATCAATATGTAAACTGTGAGAATGTGACCGGTAAGGGAGGGACTTTTAGATTACCACTGGAAAAATTACGTTTTGGGTAGGGGCGGAAAATTTTACTTTGTAACTGGCCGCCTACTGACCTCTCAAAATGAGCTGTTACAGGGGGTCTTTAGTTGTTAAAACGTGGCATTTCCTAAAAACGGCGCGTCTTTAACGTCTCCTTCCGGGCGGATTTGAATTTATAAATCCCCCACAACCAGGGACACCCTTTTTAGAGGACTAGTGCCATCGGGGCGGAGAAACCTTATGCCTATTCTTTCCGCGGCACAACGGTTGCGAAGGTGAGTTTAGTATATCATCCCACTTGAAGTAAAGGACGTCCCTTTGGCAGGGGTTATACCTGCAGGCGGGGTAACCGAACAGCCTATTTCTATACCCGACCGCCCTCGGGGCTATTTTTGTTCTAAGAAAGTGAATATACCTGCAAGGATTATATGTACACAATTGTAGAAAACGAATCCTTCTTTTTATATATTATAAATTGAAAATTGTAAAAAAAAGCTGTAGATGGGCACCGGCTAACCGCTAACTATAAATTGGGCTCCTGTTGATTTACGCATATGGAACGGCGAACCAGTTTAGTTAACCACTGACGTTGCTTGACAGATATGTCGGCACGTAAACGTTTAACAAAAGAAATTTTTAACCAAATGAAACATGTATGCCCCCTAACAATCTGATTGGTATTGTGGCGCTCACGTTCTCTTGGTTTACAACTTCCACAAAAAGGAATAAGTTCGCTTCTCTCTCAATTTTGAGACGTATTCATTTATAAGTATTCATACATCGAAGCGTCTCTGCGACGGAAATTTTAGTTTCACCAAGATCTGGTTTAAATCAGATAGGCCCCCTACAGTACCTGGTACATGTTGGAAAGAGACATGCACAATTGTATAGATTTATCTACAAGAAGGGAAATAAACTTGAAATAAAATTAGAAATTTGAACATTCTCTGCAAAAACGCAAAATTTGGTCCCATCAACGATTTAAAAAACGCATTAGAAGATGGAGAGTTAAGAGATATAGCATACCTTTAAGCACTCGTTAACATTAAAAAAAGAAAACTGGTCTTTGTCACACCTAGAGATCGACACGAAGGGTTATTTTGTGTTAAATTTAGGCGAAACAATGATTTTAGAACTTAACATAGCATGTTTTACTAATGTAATGTTACTCTAACGGACGGATTGTGAATTTATGCATCACCCACAACCAGGGACATCCCTTTTAGAGAACTAGTGCCTCCAGGACGGAGGTACCTTGTGCCTATTATTTCCCCGGCACAACTTTGCGAAGGGGAGTGTTAATACATCCAATCGAACTAACGGACGCCCCTTCAGCAGGTGTTCTACCTGCAGGCGGAGAAACCGAACGGCCTATATCTATACCCCGGCTGCCCTCGGGAGGCAAATCAAATAGTTTATTTGAATACACCACCGACGGTCATAGAGTTATCAAATCAAAATACATAAATTAATATAAGGCACATATAAATAAAAAATTTCTTTGTAAATAACAAGATAAAAAGTATGAATACATGTAAATATTCGAAATGTTTTATCCAGCTGACATAGGGTTTTTTCGTAAAGCTAAAGCTTGCCTTATAAAGGCACAAAATTCTTTAGCTTTTGAGTACTTGTCTGGATTCAATAAATCAGTTATAGTTTGAATATCATTTCTAATATTTCCAAAAATTTCAAAATTTTCTCTTAATACTTGTATAAAAGGACAAATGAAATAAAGTGTTGCTCATTTTCTATAATATTTTGGAGGGATTGCAATGACGCTGGAATTTTGGGGTCTTGAATATCGCCCAGTTTCAATAGCCAGAGGGTGTGCACTAATATTGGTTAATAAAGATCTGTTTGTTTTTGGTATATCAAATTTTAGGTAATTTTTCATATCAAATGTTGATGAAATATTGCTATAAAACCGCAATTTTCCTTCATCATTAGTTTTCATATATTCTAGTTATTTCAATATTTTATTTCAAAATATTTTTCTGAAGACAATTCAATTTCTGAATAAGAGATATAAAGGGACTGCAACTGTAGCAAATCTTTGAAATGATGCATAGTTTTGGGCCCAACATGTATTTTTTGTTGAATAATGTTTTTTGTCTTCAATAAATGCCGATTTTAGTAATTTAAATTTACTTTTATCTGCAGACTCTATGTCAGCTAGTCTAACACAGTATCTGAACATCAGGTTATAAGACTTAAAACATAAAAGGTATATATAATCCCAGTCCAGTTTTCAAGGCTTAGTTTGAAGCCATACTGCTTTGTTGAAATTTTGAACCCATAATATAAGGAGCGAACAAATCCGAAGAACTATTAATTATTTTGGAGTGGCCTAATAAATATAACAATGAAAGTGAAATAGAGACGATTTAGTTTCAATAAACCAAGCTCTAGATTGCATAGCAATTCACGCATTTCCTCATTTTAATAATGTTTTATATGATTTTATTCAACTAATATTATCCGTAGCCATCAATGTATTAGAGTGATCGGAAGTAACAGTGAGTGTCCTTTGTTAACTTTGGATATTGTGCGTTGTAAGCAATAGATGAGTTTGTACTTTTGGCATATATTTGTACCCTCTATTATAAAATCATTGAAACACATTATTGTCGTCATAAACTGAAATTAGTAATCGACCAAGGGACAACAGGCACCTTAGGAGCCACAAACCAACCTTCTGAAATATTTTCTCACAATCTCGATATTAAACGGTTATGTTGTAATAAGTAATGTTCCCTGCTTTCCACGTTGAAATGCTTTTGTTTGGTAAATTAAAAAAATCTTTTTGTGTACTATAAAGTTATTTAACCTAATCAACACTCTCCACTAGCAGCGTTCGTTGAGAACGTTGGTAGATGGATACGAAAAGTTCCGGTTTCAATCCCCGGTCATACCGTGACAATTTTATAGACAAAACATACAGACATGCTCAACCGTTACATTGGTGCCCAGCTAATCTAAAAACCACGGTTTGGGAAACTGGCTGCGAAGAGTTTGAAGTTGGTATATCGTCATCACTGTAGTTTCCCTTGTTAACGATAAAGTTCTGAACATACATGTTTTTTAAAACCATCTTCTTGCTATGTTATTGCAGATCTCCTTTAGCTAAGTTTGTAGCGCGTTGGACGGCGGTGCAAAAAAGTTCATTTATAATTAATGTAGGGATACAAAACATAACGCAATCACTTTATATAAATGAAAAATTATTCAGTCAAGGATTTCGTTACCACAAATTAAATTCTCACATAAAGATAAAGATCTGGTATCAAAATTTGTACCCCCCGAGGGCGGCCGGGGTATAGAAATAGGCCGTTCGGTTTCTCCGCCTGCAGGTAGAACCCCTGCTAAAGG
>JAULBM010010412.1:0-21604 GCA_032357055.1 Geukensia granosissima
GACCATCCTCGCCAAATTAATAAACTATTGCAAATATGATTAAAAATTTCCATCTGTATTAACACTATAATTGAAATAAATGTAATTTCCCATTTGTTTTAATCATACAGCATCTTTATCAGTTTTTTTAGTATTTCATTAAATATGTGGTTTTCCGTTCAAAAATGCATTTTTTACCGCAAAAAATACTTCAAAGTTTAAAATATGACTAAAAGTCTTATTAAAATGAACTATTAAATTAAGATAAAGGTAATTTTTTTTTGTTTGAATAATAAATCTATCTTACTTATTTTAAGAAATTTGGGATTTTTTGTTAAAAATGCATTTTTTACACCAAAAATTACTCTCTTGTTGAAAATATGACTAAAAACCTTGTTATTTGAAATAAATGCTATTTGTTTTTCGTTTTAATTAAACGGCGCTGTTTTTTTGTTTTCTATTGATTATTTCAGGAAATGTGTGATTTTTCTTTAATAAATGAACTTTTTATCCCCAAAATTACTCGCATACTAAAAATATAAGTAAAAAACTTATTAATATGAAAAAATGAATTTAAATGAATATTTTTTGTTGTTCATTTGATTTATATGGCGTTGTTTTTATTGTTTATTGATTATTTCAAGAATTACGTGATTTTCCATTATTTTTACATTTAAGCCCCCAAAATAGTCAAAATTCAGAAAAAATAAATAAAAATTGCGTATTGTACCAATCTAAAGCTCATTTAGTAGAATATCACCAAAAAATCACTGAAACAGTGATATGGCGAATCTTTGCCATTGATAACATCTCGGCAATGTTCTGCACAGCGGTAACCAAGGGGGAAGGTCAGTTTCTCAAATGTAAATTTTACTTCACCGTGTACCGATCACTGAATAAACAAGATTCTCGGTGGTGTAGGTGTAGCCATTCAGATTTGTAGAACTGCCATCAGGACGTTGTATCTCATGTTAATGAGTCTTTATGAACATGTGACTTCTAAGGCTTTTAAATTTTAGTTCATATAGTCAGCTGATACCAACTAGGACTTTTCTGTAAAGGAGATACTGACAAGATGTTATTTCTTAAACGCCATGACATGATTTAAAAAATGAAACCAAAAATTTCGGATAAATCCTGTGAGAAACGTCTTGACAAATAAATGAATTAAATTTTTTATAAAAGAAATGGCAAACATTGGTATTTAACATTATGAAACGAATTGTAAAGATACAAGAACTACATCCCATGCCGTTTCAAGAATAAAACGTAAAATAGGAAAACTTCATTAAGCGTATGTGTTTGTCCCTGCAGATAACGCAGCCAATAATATTTTACTTGTCTGTCAAAAACATTATATAGAGGACCTCTGCAACATTATTCAAAGTTCGAAACTTTCCCAGCTAGAAACTCGACAGAATAATAGATAGTTATTGAACATCTAAATTTTGCCGGCCGGTTAAAGGCTGCATCCGAAAATATGAAAGTTCCTACAATGTACCCGCTTCCTTAACTTCATAAAACTCCAGTCAAGTCTCGGTTCTTTTTTGCTTATAGTAAATGCAGTACCACTTATGTCTCTTTTCTATTAAATAGTGCCCTAACTACTATTAAAACTCTCTTTGTTGACTTCTTTAATATATGTGACGAAAATTCATCTATCAACTACTTTTGGACTGTAAAAAATTTACTAGATGTTGAAGACAAACTAAAGTCTGTCCAAGTTCCATTTTCTACAATAGACAGTTAGGATTTCTTACTCTTTATACCCTTTTTCCACACAACCTTATTAAGGCTATATCTAATCGATTGGTCATTCAAAAAGTCTGGTTGTTCTTATATATCCTGCAATAAATATGATTTCTTTTTTAGCGAAAAACTTTATAACAAATATACTTGTTGGACGTCATCTGACATGATCGCAGCGGTCGAGATTCTTCTTGATAATATCTATGTACGATTTGGCAACAAGGACTATCGTAATAATCATACTTCCTTTATACATTTGAATTTAAAAATTGAACAGGGTTGTTTATGCACTAAAAGTTAGGATAAATGCAACGATTTTTCTTTTCCTATAGTTAAATTTCCGTTTCTTGATGGGGGCGTGCCTTAAGCTCCTTCGTGTGGGGTTTACATTTGAAAACTAGTTTGAATTATTCGTGTTTGCATTAAAGTTTCTGACTTTAATTATCACAATCGACATCTTACTGATAGACTTTTGTAGCAGGAATACAGATATCACAAGCTTTTCAAGTCTTATACAGAATTTTATAACTGAAACAAAGATTTAATACAAAAATACGGCAAATGTAGAGTTATGATACGACAAGGAATATCGCATTCTACGTTCTATGGAAACATTACATATAAAGCTTACAAATTAATTGAATCTCACCGTTCCGTTAAACAAACTTATCCTCAAGAGGTACAAATTCGAAGTTGAAAAGACAATAAAACTTTTTGGGGGTACATTTTATAAACTGATCGCATTATTACATAATATTGTTACATTTGGCATTGCATCCATCTTGTCGTTCTTCACGTTTATTGACAACACAGTATTGAAACCTCAGACATACTGTATTTGATGATATCTCGTGTTGAGAGGTTTGATGTTTTAACATCAGGGAACCCACCCTAAGGTTTCTTTGCATGTTTATGTGTAGAGTAAATTTATTGTAATAAAGATAATCTTTAATCAGACTGGGTAACTTTCCTCTGTCTCCTTTACTCGTTAGAGGAGAGTTGTTTACTTTCTTAACTAGTTTGACCCCACCACATGTCTCATGTGCTTGCCGCAAGTCAGGAATAGTGGTAATTGGTTTTTCTTTGTGTTAAATGTTTTGTTACATGTATATTTTTATAATACTCAGAGCTTTTCACAAGGAGTGGTTTTCTATTATATACCTCTTAATTGGTAAACTATCATGTTTATGCGTGGTTGAAGTGAAGTCCCTCTGACCTTTACTTCATATCTTTTCATTTTCATAAAGACGGTTGTTAACAAATATGGAAAAAAGAAAAAAATGTTGAATGTTAAATGTAGGAAAACTATATACAAATTTTGAACCGTTTAAACATCAGCTGGGGCAAATGAGAAAGAATGTGACAATGACAGGTTCTAAAGTATATTAAGATATCAAATATTAGTTTACATATTCCGAACGGTAAACTGAGATTTAACACAGTTACCCTTTTACATTGTAAGTAATTAATTTCTTATGTTCAACTGCTTTCTCCATGGGAACAAAATTTTATAGTCCATGGGGTAGGTAGGTCCCGATCTTTTAGAATAACCCTTTTTAATTTTTCTAATTCGTATTTTCTATCCTTTTCATATTTTAAATGTTAACAAGTATAATATTATGAAGATTTTAGGTTTTACTCTGTATCTTATTCTGTAATTTAACTTATTTCTATTTTATACGTTATGTAAACTTTGTGGACAAAAATGGTTTAAACAATAATTTTTGTAAAATATGTTGTTTTTTTTTAATAAAAAAACTATAGCTTTCAATTCAGGATAACCAACATTACTTAAATAAAAAATTTTAAAAATTGTTTCTTAAATCTTTTCTGAATCAAATCAGTTGTTCTAAATGGGTCTTTCTTGAAAATGAATCAAGACATCAGCGGTAACTAAAAACAGAAATATTGTTTTAAATTCACATTCCTTTGGCTTTTGTTCATTTTGAGTTTTTTAGTCTTTTGGATTTCTCAAAAATGTATTTTAATTACTTTGTACCTAAAATTTGTCTCTTAAACCGTTAAGCCACTTACACGGCTACCAATCGCTCTAAATCATATCCAAATGATAGGAATAAAAAACATAGCGCTGGTAATGGAAACAGGCCGTTCGGTTTCTCCGCCTGCAGGTAAAACCCTATACTAAAGGTGCGTCCGTTGGTTTGGCTGGATGTATAAATACATGTACTAGATCATCTTGAGAATAGCCTGGGTAAAGAAACAGGTTCTCCGCCAAGGAGAGAACTAAATAGGTCCCATTCCGGCCTTCAACAATGAACCAGAGTTAAACTAATTAAACAACGACAACCACTGGTCTACAGGTTCCTGGCTTAGGACAGGCACATAAGTAGGTGGCAGGGTGAAACCGGTTGGTGAGCGCTCAACCCCTCCCTAAGCTGGGACGGTGCTATTTGTGCATTTCATGGAGTAACCTCTCATCAGTAGCATTAGAACCATAACATAGGAAGTTCCAAGATCCAAACATAGCACAAGAAGCACTCAAATCCAAATAAAATGGTTTTTTAAAGTTAAAAAAGACAAAATCCTACCGTTCCACTGGCCTAGAAACTCTATTCTATATTCAAATGAAAATAATGTTTCCAAAATAAACACTCTGTGATCCCATCTTTTCACTTTATTGGCTGTGGGTCAAATGTCGTTTAAATATAATTCATATGAAAGTTAACACATTTATAATTACTTGCTATTTACAATCCAAACTTCTTGAACTCAAAATTTAATCAGAATGTACCTTGATTACTTAATGATGTTGCAGGTTTGTTGACATGACAAAACAAGACAATATTTTATTTGAGTAAACACATTTGTGTGATATATATTAACATATATTTATGTACGCGTAGATTGTATACATACATATATGTATATACCCACAACATAATACAAGTACTATAAAAATCCACAAAAGGCACTCTGAAAAGAGTCATGAGAGACTTTAAAAAGATATATATCATCAAGCGTAAAAAATACATTTTCTTTGAAATGAAATTTCATAGCAGATTTTGGCAGTATAAAATTGCAGATAATAATTTCTTAACATCAGAATTACATCAAAATAATTTTTCTTCATAATACAATTCCATTAATACATGTATAAATAGCATTATTAAAAGTAACAATACGTAAATTTGCAAAAACAGGCTATCGCAGTAACACATGCTTTCCATCTTCTACCTCATTATTGCCATTAAAACAAACACGTCAATCGAAGTTAAAATTTTCATATCTTCTCGATTAGTATAGGTGCAGCATCACTCATAAATAGCTTCGTTTGCTTTGTTGGGATCTTTGGTCCCGTCCATCGAATTTAACTTCCCTTTTTGATTTATTTGGATTTGAGTGCTTTTGTTGCTATGTTTTGATCTTTGACTTCTACTATTTCGGTTCTAATGCAATTAATGAAGGTACGCTTTATCACAGTACTTTTGAAGTCCTTCCTTCACTGTCGACAATAAAGTTGTAAGTAATTCAGAAAAAGGCTCCTTGAAATGTACATATAGCATACCTACATTTATCCATATCTATTCAACATTGGTAATTTTGAAACCACTGAGCCCATACTTCTGCTGGTGAATCATGTGCCCGAGGGTATTCACCTGCCAAGTTTTCAGACTTGTCTGATATGAAATTGATCAAACAATGTTTAACTGAAATTTGCTGGATTGGCTTGAATTCTAAAGCACTGATATTACAAGGTATCCAACCCATATCAATATTTAAAAAGAATTGGAAGATACCAAAGGGGCAGACAGAAAAACAGACCAGACCATGGCCAACAAAATGAACGATAAACAAATATAGAACACACAACACTACACTGAAAACTAAAGCTGGAGTAACACGAACCCTAAAAAACAAGGTTCATTGATGAAATTTTATTTCAAAGAAAATGTATTTTATACACTTGGTGATATATATATATCTTTTTATAGTCTCTCACATTTTTAGAGTATCTTTTGTGGATTTTTATAGTACTTTGTATTATGTTGTTTGTATATTCATATATGTATGTTTAAATGAATGTTAATTTGAGACACAAAACGTTGATACTCAATACTAATACAAAACTAATACATGTAGAATATATAACAAAAGTAAAGACCTCAAAAGAGTTCTCAAAAGAAGTAGCACGTTATAAATCCGGCGAAGCGTTTGTCAAAGGATAATTCATGCAACATCATTCATTAATATGCTCTTGTCCTGAATATGCATTCAATATTTGACGCTGGACGTTAAGTACATTCAGTCTATCAATCAATATTCCTGTACATAAACCAAAAGTAACAGAGGTTTTCTTTTTAAAGTCCCCAGACATTTACAAAAAAAACTTATTCATTGCAAACGCAAGTTGAACAATAGTATAATCACCTATTAAGAACATGGTTCTTCACAGTTAATAGAGACAAAACCGTAAAGTATCATTTGTTGAGAACACTTTACTATGTTATGATAATTTGTCGACGTCTGTGTATGTGTAACATAGAATTTTGTTCTCCATGAACTAATTCCACTTATATAGTTGTTTCCAAAGATAAAGTCCAGGAGAACAAAAACACATTGATGACCATAAAATATTGTCATCTTTGTTTTTCCTAAGAAATATATAACAGGATGGACATCATTACACAAGACACTTTTTGATTAACATTTAAAGCTTTCCTTATTATAATAAGCATTAAAAAGTTCATTTTAAAAATAATCCAAATAAACTTTCTACAAAAGAATTAACTTCACAATTGACATTTAAATGTGCTGTATATGGTGAATGTTCAATTGATCAGGAAGTCGTTATTTAGACCCTACGTTCTATCAATAACGACAGAAGAAGAAAATAATGAAATTTCTCAATTTTTCTCGGTAATAAATCTGATCCTGTTACTTTATCAAAATTTCAAAGTGTTCCAAGTTAAGTACTAATTGGATAAAATAGAGTATTAGAAATTCTTTGTTATTTTGGTTCGTTGTGTTCTTCACTACGCACTCTCATCTTATACTTGCAGATTTTTTTGCTCATTATGGTGCAAAATACGATATTTTGCGACGATGTTCAGCACAGAGAGTATAGAAAGTATTTAGTCCAGATATTTTTATATGGCTTTTAATGTATAAACACATAATTTTTTTTATATGGAGATTGAATACATATCTGCTCCAGAGCCAAAGACTGCCTCGCAATGTGCTAGTTTTACGGAAATCGGGACGCAGTTGTTTTTTTTTTTTTTTTTTTTTTTTTTGGAATTCATTAAATATTATGGGAATAACAGTACAAGAGAATATGGTAATGAAGTATTCATTCAATTATTCGTGTCACATTGTTTCAACTGTCTAATTACACAATTTATTTTAAAAAGTACAGGTATTAAAATACCTCCTCATTTCCCTGCTTTGAAAAAAATCTTTCCCTCAGATTTAGAGAAAACTATATTTTTATTCCTTAAAGTATATATTCCTCACAACAGTGTAGTATTTTGAATTATTTGAATAGGATTAATGTTCAGTATTTTGTATGATTTTGGTCAACATATAGTTTGTAGTAGTTTCCTCCATTTCATTTCACAGTTGTTTAATTACCGAATGAAAAGATATGTGGTGAATGTCAGAGAGACTGCACTCCAACCACGAGAAAAAAATATACAAGTCTAGAGATCTTCACAAGGCTTTCAACAAGGGTGGGATACCACACCTCGTTTAAAGCTCTAAATCCAAATAAAAATCGTGTGTAGGTAAAATACTGCTCCTACTTTAATATAATAAAAATGTACATGTTACTTATCATTAAACACAATGGTTTATATCCATAGGACACACCTTTGACAACAATTTTTTTACTTGGGACAGACATATGAGACATGTGGTTAGTAGTTACCTAACCCTCCAACAAGCGGTCAAATGAACAAAAAGATGCAATCGACGAACTATAAAAATCCAACAGAAAGTCACCCGATCCTACAAGAGATTTCCTGAATTACAGTAAGTGCATTAAACAAAACTAAATGCAGAAATAAGGCATCTCTCTTACGAATGCTCTCAGTTACTGAATGTGAGCTTAGGATGAGATTCCTGATGATAAAACATGAAGCCTCTCAACACGAGATTTAATCGAACACAGTATGACTAACGATTTCATACTGTGTTGTCAAAAACGTGAAGAAAGACAAGATGATGCAATGCCAACTTTTAATATTTGTGTAAGGAAGCGATAAGTTTTTACAAACAAAAAAGTTTTAATGTCTTGACAACAACGTCAAACTTGTATTCCCTGTGGATACGTTTGTTTAACGGAACAGTGAAATTCAATGAATCACTTTTCAATTGATATGCTTTATATGTAATGTTTCCATAAAATGTAGGATGTAATATCCCTTCTAGTATCAAAATTCTACATTTACAGCCGTATGTCTGTACCGAATCTGTTAACCACAGGCCTGTTCTTTCTGCATTTGGTATTGACACCAAAGTAGATGAGTCGGATCTGGCTTTTTATTCTAGATACCCAAACTACACAAGTGTACATATAACAAAGATATATAGCGGGTTCATCCAGGTACTCCCCGAAGCCTCTCTCTAAATTACTCACAACTATGCTGTCGACAGTCAAGGAATGTCTTCAAAAGTACTGTGATAAAGCGTGCTCCAAAAGCGGTGTTTATCAAATGTGGATATTACATGTAAAAAAGTCGAAAGATCTGCTTCAATAACTTAAAACCTATTCTTTAAAATTTTGTACAAATATGCAAACATTTGACCTTCTACCCTTTAGACCACTATTCCACATTTACAACTAAAAGACTTTAAGAATTTGAAACATTAGTGTTTTGTTAGAGAACGCAACGCTTGTGCCAATAAATAAAGTACACGTGACATTGTTAAAATGCTGAACTTTCTGATTGACAACATTTTTGTAGAATTTTGGTAGACGAGATTTTCAACAGACCGTTGGCATTCCAATGGGCACAAATTGTGCGCCTCTAGTAGCCGATTTGTTTTTTCGTACTCGTATGAAGCAGAATACATTCAGGGACTCGTGCGAAATAACAAAAATAAATTGGCCAGATCGTTTAATTTTACTATTCGCTATATCGATGATGTTTTGTCATTGAGTAATCCGTACGCTCAGTGAATATTTCGACCAAATATATCCCAGCGAACTAAAAATTAAGGAGATCACAGATTCAACTAAATCTGCTTCATACCTAGATTTATTCCTCGAAATCGACCAAGAGGGATAACTTGTTTTTAAGATTTACGACAAACGGGATGACTACATCTTTCCTATTGTAAACTTCCGATATTTATGTGGCAATATTCCTGTCCAATGTGTCTTCTGCCAACGGGGTTTATGTTTCGCAGTTGATTAAATACTGTCGTGTCTGTTTCAAGTATCAGGATTTTCTGACGAGAGCATTGTTATCACTGCATTTCAACTTTTACGGACCTGTTACCGGTGATACAAAAATAAGTTTAACTCTTCGCGGATTGACATTAACCCAGATTAGAGTTAAAGGATTTCACGACGGGTGTTGCGCGCAAGACAGGGGATGCTTACCCTTCCAGACACCTGATTCCACTCCTATTTATATAGGAGTTCGTGTGATTCCTCCGATTATGACAAAGATTGGCATTCTTGATTTTGACATCCTGATTTGATGCCTATTTGGACATTGGGGCTCCGCGACGGGTGTTGTGCGCGGGACAGGGACTTCTGTAGCACCTGTTCTACTCCTGTTTTGTAAAGAAGCTCGCGGATTCCAAGACTTTGTTCCTTTTCTTTTCAACTTTTAGTTTGATTCATACTTGTCTTGTCTCTTTGGACTATACACTTCTGATCTCTTACATGGGTATTCTACACTGGACTTATGGCTATAATATTTTGTTAAAGTCTTGAGAAGCTTGTGATATCTGTATCCCTGCTGCAAAAGTGTACCCGTTAGATGTATAAGTAGAGATAATTAAATTAAGAAACTTTGCAACGGGCAAACCGAATTAGTTTGATATGTAAACCCCCTACGAAGGAGCTAAATGCACGTTCCAATCCAGAAACGGAATGTTGAGTATACGAAAAAATCGTCTTCTTCATCATGAATCTTAGTTCATAAACTACCCTGTTCAATTTTTAAATCCAAAATTTAAAAGAAGAGAACGATCATTACTGATATAAGATTCATTTAAGAAAAGTTCTTTAGTATAAAATTCTTTTGCGTATTATAAAATTTTGGATTATTTAAAACTAAAACTTCATCCAAATATCAAACTTTCTTATTAAATTTGCATATAAAATCCTGTTTTGATGTGATTTTTTAATAGTTTGTCATAACCTATGATTCATAACAATGTAATTATAAATCTGCAATGAGCTGAGCAAGGGTTGTGCCCATTGGTCTGCCAATTTTCAGTCGATAAACCGTGTTGCCAAGTCGTTCATTAAAATTCCCAATTAGAAATTCTACCGCTGCAATCATGTCAGATGAATCCAACAAGTGTAGTTGTTATACGATTTTTCGCTAAAAGGAATTATATTTATTGCAGCATATATAAGAACAACATTTACTAGACTTTTGAATGACCAATTGATCAGATATGACAATATTTCCCCAATATTAAAATGAAAAGATATGGGGTAAATGTCTGAGAGACTACACGAAAAAAACAAAAGCAAAAATCGCCCCAAATAACAAATCGTGTTTGCTTAAAATAATACTGTTCTTACCTCAATATTATCAAAAACGAACGTGTAATAAAACAAAAACAAATCTGTGCGTATTTGGTAAAGTGGAATAAAGAGTAGAAAAATCATAATTGTCTGTTGAAGAAAAGGAAACTTTAGTTTGTCTAAAATATCTAGTGAATTTATAAAACTTCAGAAGTAGTTGATAGATTAGTTTTATAACATTTATTACAGAAGTTAATGATGGGAGTTACAATAGAAGTTGGGGCACAATTTAATAGAATTGAGATATTAGTGGTAATTGATTTATTATAAGTAGAAACGAACCGAGACTTGTATGGAGGTTTATGACGTTTTGGAAGCAAGTACATTGTAGGAACTTTCATATTGTCAGATACAGCCTTTAACTGTGAGGTGACATTCAAATGTGCATTAACTATCTATTCTTTCAAGTGTGTAGCTTGGAAAGTATTAGAACTATTAATTTCATTGCAGATGACCCCTATATAATACGTTCGACAACTTCAATATTATTTGCTGCTTTATCTCCACGAACAACCATACGTTTTATGAAGTCTTTTAATTTTGCGTTTTAATCTGGAAGCAGCATGAGATGTAGTTTTATATTTCTAATTTGTTTCAAAATGTTCAATACGAATATCTACTTTTTCCATTATTCTATTTATGTTTTTGTCAAGACCATTATTACAGGATTTATCAAAAATTTCTTTTTTGATCCGGGTTTTTAAATATTTGTGTAGATTATTTTAGATAACATCACGATATTCGGTCCAATTCATTTGGCTGCAGGGCGATATTTAGGTCCTTTCAAGGAATGCAATAACCTCACGGTTTTTAACAAGGATAAGGTCTCCAGTATGACCACAAGCTTCCTATTTGTATTTCGAACAAAGACAATCACACGATTCTAGACAGTTGATATTTATTTTTGGATCTTCGGTGACCTCAGCAAAGTTAAAACGTATTTATTTGGTTATTTGTACGTGTAAGATAGAATTGGAGGTTAGATGTTCTCACAATAGGTTGGACCAACTGTGCACCTCTTCTAGCCGATTTATTTCTTTATTCGTATGAAGCTGACTTCATACAGAGCTTTCTGCGGATAAAAGGGAAAAAAAGTTGGCTTAATCTTTTGGTTTCACGTTTCGTTATCGAGAAGATGATATGGAAAGGCCTCGAAAAGTAATGCACTTAGTAGATGTCCCTGTCGTCGGATTTGGCTCACATTTCGGTTTGTTTGGATTTGAGTGCTTCTTTTGCTGTATTTGAATATTTGACTTCATATGTTTCGGTTCTAATGCAACAGATGAGAGGTTGCTCCTTTAAATGTTCATATAGCATACCTAAACTTTCCATATTTATTTAACATTGGTAATTTTGTATTTACTTTCACTAAATAATTCTAAATTTGCTGACTGTGTTGACTGCATATATATCCAAATGAACTTGAAATCAAGGATAACACAGAAACAGAAAGGTCTGCTTCTTACCTTGAGTTAGACCTAGAAATTGACAGAAAGCGGGTCATGAACAAAACTTTACAACAAGAGAGATGACTGTGGCCCATTGTAAATATATATGAATAGAGAAATGTTTAAATTCTTAATTAATTTTGATAATAAAATCTTATATTTGAACATTTTGGTGTCTAGAATAGCAGGTTGTTCGGCAAGCATTTCATCTAAGTTCAGTGACTTACCAAGACACATTAGCCAAAACAATTCGTAAAATTAAGAAAATGAATTTTAAGGACAACATTGATTGATTGATTGATTGTTGTTTAACGTCCAGTGGCAAATATTTAATGCATATTCTGGACGGAAACAAGTTAGCAAACAATACATCAATATGTAGACTGTAACAAAGGGAGCGGTAAGGAAGGGACTTTAAGACTGCCACTGTAAAAATTGTGGGTTGGATAGGGGCGGCAATTAAGCCTTGTAACTGGCCACCTACGGACCACTCAAAAAGAGCTGTTACAAGGGGTCTTTAGCGTGCTTAGGACATGGCATTTCCTAAACACGGCAAAATGATGATTAACAAGTATTACCATATCCAGAAAAAAAGTTGCTAATCTAACCAGGTATATATTTTATAGATCACAACTACTTCAATACCGAGTTTTGGAAATCTAGTAAGGAATTAGACAAGTAATTTCAAAGGTCAATTTTCTCATGTTTGGTGAAATTTGAGGTTTTCAGTAGATAATTGAAATCCGGAGCCGCAACACTCGCTACCTCGATTTTCAGTCAAATTGACTTGTCGTTAAAAAAATATTTTTTGTTTCTATAACAGATTTTTTTCTGCCATGCCAAATTATTTGCTTGTTCGTACGACAACCAGCATGTTCATTATACTTTTTTCAGCTACCCGCATCACAAACGTTATTGACCGCATCGAATACCGACTTTTACAATAAATATTCCTAATCACGAATGTAAACCAGAAATTAAAAACTAAGTTTCTTTCCTTTGATGCTTTAACTTGTTGCCGAGTCTATGCATTTAAATGCGAGTTGATTTCAAAACGAATTGGAGATTTTTCATGCTTTCCTTTTATATTTGGTATATTGAAGACCTACAGACACTAAGTGAAAAGGTCATAATCTATCATTTTGCCCGACTCGGAAGTGAATAAATAACCCCATCTCATCCATTTAAACACCAGAAATCTCCCAAATATATTTATTAAAAAAACTTTCATCGTGGATCATCTTGCTCCAATAGTACTAAACTGCAGTGCATTAGTAACTGGGTAAATATTATTAACCATAACTTAGATGGCAGTCACAACTGAACTTAGTTAATCATAGGACCATATGGAAATATCACTGAAAGATTTTTTGTTAGAAACTACTTGCTTAATTTGAATAAAAACATTGATACATTGATTGAATGGCCGCCAAATGGTAATACCTGTATCCAGTCATAATGCATGCAAAGCAAGATGGCCATCAGAGTGGAATTAGTATAGCAAAGGACACTGTATGGATTTTAAAAGTCTTCATGTCTGGAACTTCTTATCGATTTTTAGTGAATGTTTGTTCCTAAAGCTTTATCTTTGGCAACTGTTACCAAAATGAATAATTATATTTCCCTAGGAGACACATGTTTTTCTTTCTATAAGTTCATGTAGTTTGTACAAGTAATTTTATTTGGTATTATTATCCAGATATTCTGTATGATTTATATTGATTTGCACATTTTATAATACAATGAAAAAGTGCAACTGTACGAATTGAGCAAAGAAGTATCAATCGTGGTCTCCGCATCATGGTCTTGTCCATTCCTGCAACGTCTTTGATTTTGTTTGTAATCTCGCTTGTCCGCTTTATTGACCAAAGTCTTTAAGCATCATAGTTTGATATAATGCACATTTTATAATACTATGAAAAGGCGCAACCTTACAAATCGAGCAAAGAAAATATCAATTGTTGTCTTGTCCATCCCTCTAACGTCTTTGATTATGTATATAATATCGCCAAACGAGATTCTCGCTTGTCCGCTATATTGACCAAAGTTTTTAAGCATCATAGTGTGATATTATAATCTTCCATGCTTACCACTTTTCACCATAAGTGTTCAATTCGCTGGCTTATCATCATTTTGCTGAATGATATTGACATGTATGTTAATAAAGAGAACAAGCTTTATCCTCAGTTGCAGTATGTGAAAGTCGTCGACCTAGCCAAGCGCAACATAATCCCTTATGCTTTTCGAAGTCTCAAGGTGAAGAACTGTTTTGTTAATGTCAAATCAACACTAAAATGCCAATGGAAATAATTTGAAACAGATTGAAAAAAAACACTTACTCTTCCGGAGTACCTGAACTCAACGTGTTTTTTGTAGGGTTCGTGTTACTCAACCTTAGTTTTCAGTGTAGTGTTGTTTGTTCTTTTTTTGTCTTTCGTTTTATTTTTGTTGCCATGGTCTCGTCTGTCTACCGACTTAACGATTTCTGTCTGCCCCTTGGTATCTTCGAATTCATTTTATAAAACTTCCATTTTGCATTTCTTAACTGTTTAACAAAGCATCACAGAGTCCAGTTCAGTGTCAGTAGATGTGCACGGACAAACACTTTGGCAGAAATTTGCAAATTGAAACATTTAGGAAATCTGTTTTCAGTAGGAGTCAGAAGAGGATGTAGGATGTAACGGATTTTGGTCACAAAAATGTAACATTATATCAATAGAATATACTTTTAATTTATAGCTAGAAAAATAGTCAAATTAAGAAATAAAAAAACCACAACAAAAAGAGGATATTCAAAATGAAAAATTAAAGATATCGTTCGCTCATACCTCTTTTTAGAAAAATGAAGAAGAAGAAGAAATAATTTTGGCTTGTTCGTAAAAAGAAATTGACATAACTTCAGTAGTTAACCTTCTCGAGAAAGTCTTTCGTAAAACAATCCTTCCTAAAATTGGCCATTTTATCGAGGGATCCCATGTTTTTGTCAGCAAAACAATGACTTTTTAAAACATTTTATTTTTTTCTGAAATACCTACAACACAAAGCTTAGTATTCCTGATGATCACAGAAAAATTGAATATGAACAGAATCATCTTTAAATTCTGGAATATCTGTTGAATTTTCTATATTCCACGACATACGTATTGCTGAACCATAGTTCTTCCCGTAACCGTAAGGAGCCTGGTTGGTGACCCGAATAGATCCAGCACACTCGTGAAATTTCGAAGTATTTCCTTTTTCATCTCTGCAAAAAGCTCTACACTTACGCCCACACGAATCATATGCTGATATAAGGACTTCTGAAAATTCTTCTTCTGGATCTCTCAGAGCTATATATGTGGTAGATTGTATAAATGCTTGACGACGGTCAACAATTACATATTCATCGTATGTGCCTCGGTAGTTCAGACCGTCGGACCGGATATGTATACGTCCAACGGTCTGTTCACTATTAATTGAGTTTAAGCATCGTTGTGACTGTGGTGTGATCTCATCCTCGAAGAATGGACTGATTTCCGCATATGATTCTGGACTGTAAATGTCGAACTCTCGTGCTGCCACACCATCATATATGGGAAATGCATGAAACTTTTGACTCTCTGGTGAGCGTTTACTGATAATTCTGACAGGTATAAATACCCATTTCCTTGTGTCCGATTTGCCATCAATTTCGAATGTATTTTGACTTGAAAATGGTATTTCAGTTAAAGAACAAGTAGCCGGTAAATTATTGATAGTGTTTAGTAAGGTTTTACGGGTTGAGTTTGGCTGTTCTTTCACTCCTCTTTTAGCTCGCATTCTGTCAATTTTTTCAGCTGACCGTTTTTTCCTACCAGCAGCAAAAGCATTAGGCATAAAACCCGGTAGCATTGGTCCCCCTACTCCGCCAAAACCTGCCGGACCCATTGGAGGAGCGTTCCTCATATTTGGTCCTCCACCAATTGAAACTGGAATACACGTTGGTATTCCAGTCGATACATCACACGTTAAGTAGTTAGATCCACAATTTGGATTCTGAAAAGAACATGATGGGTTTGGTTCATAAGTATAAACCTCAGAAGTGAACATATCACTCATACCAAATGCGTTCAACAAATTTCCGAATCCGGTTCTTGTAAAAGGTGCATGGGTTTCACTTCCATAGTTCTGAGGGTAGTCTTGCGTCGGGTCAATGCCTCTTCGACGCTGATTTCCTCTGAATATCTCCCAGACATAATCAACGAAAGCATGGTGCATGAAAAAGATTGGGTCAAACGCTGAGGTTTCCATAGGTTCCATTTGACCTCCTATCCATGTATGGACATCTCCGTGTAGATTTTCTATATTAAAGGCATTGCTTGCCCCAGGTTCCATAATTTCAGCATTCCTAGTTCTAGTTAGTATATTTCGGATATTGGTTTTGGAGAAGAGGTTTCCTCCTCGATTTCCAATGTTTCTTATCAATGGACCAGATGGAGTCTGCCAATATGCAAAGGGGCCACTTGTAACCAAACCATTCCCGTTACCCAGAAATGCAGGTGAAAACATAATGGATTGTGTTGGATCGGCCATGGCTTGATCCATTGTTGAATCGAAGTAGGGTAAAGTTACATCAGGCACCTTCTGTCGTAAGGCATTTTCATATCTGCAGAAAAGATAAGGAAAACCTTTCAGCTTAATATTTATCTTGTTATGATAGAATTATTAATTGCATCGTACCCGAATGTTGGAATAAATCTTATTGTTTGACATCTAAAGTTGTATTTTTTCGTTTACAAACTTCTGCATATCGAATACAACGGCATGATCATTGTACGCAGAGTGTAAGCGGCGTTGTGTACTCAACATTAGTTTACAATTAGTTTTATGTACAGAACACAAGACTTACATAAAAATTGTTTTACCTGTACACTCGATTTCGTTAGCTGTTCATTAAATTTGTTCACATCAGTAAACGAAAAGTTGTGCGGTGTTTGGAAATTTCTGTAAACGTATATTAATGGAACTAAGAGCCTTCTATTTATTTCGCGGAAACTAATGTTACATTGTATTGGTTTGTTATTTTTTATATTTTGTACAAAGATGATTAATAAAAAGGTTTTGTCATACATATCTTTCCCCAGTTTAACGGAATTTATAGTAATAAGTATTTGTGTATATCCTGAGAAGAAAAAAAAATTAGGAACTGGCATTACTATCCGCAAATGGATTCGTCCTTATTTTGAAAATGAATTTTTATTTCACAAACATAATTTCTGAATGTTTGAAAACTTCTTAATATAACTAAATTTTAAAATTCAGCACCCAGTGGTATGTACACTATAATAAACAAGGACTACATTAACTATCGATTCAATGTTACGGAAACCTGTTTGACACAACATGTTAACAGGCCTTTCTAAGTTTCGGGTCTAAAGCTGTCGATTAGAAGTTACTCATTTCACCCCGTAAACAACAATATTTAAACAACATTGATAAACATGGATTTTGGCATGTGTTAGCATACTGCTTCTACGTCTGGTTTAATAACCCGTCAATATAAGAATCTTTTAATTAATTGTTTTTGCAATTATCATGATAGTATTCTGTTCACTTATTATGGTTGGGCGCTTGGTGTTGTGCATTGCATGTCCACTTATGACTAGATGCAATTTAAAAGACTTACATTGTTATAAAAATTCTGTGCCATGCTAAGAAAGCACCACCATGATGTATGTTGTCCACCATTCGAAAGTGTATTAAACCAAGAGCGTCAAATCTGTTTGGTTGTACACTCTGAAATGATCAATAAATATGATTTAAATGATTGTATTGCATCAACCTATATGATCGGTATGCCATCATATTTCGCAATTGTAATACCTGATTTCAAAAACATTATGCGAAAAATGCACCTCCATAAATGTACCTTCTGCACTTTTTCAATCAATTCTTAAGGAGGTTTGGGGATCTAAATAAAAATCGATAGAATTTTTTTTATACTTTTTTAAAAGAGAACCTATATTGTGCTGTTCGAAAAATACAATCAAATGTTTATGTCACGGAACTCGTTTTCAAGCACTGGAGACTGCAAAATCCTACATTTTCTGTTGATTATACAGGAAAAAACTACATAAAACGAAAGAATTCTAAAATGAAATAGAAAAAGATAGCTTTTATCATATATTATCAGAAAATTAAAAGAAAATTTAGGATAACCGATCTCGTTTTTCGTGCTACATTAATTAACTATACTTTTAAAATTAAGTCATTGGAGTTACCTCCCCTGGCAACGTTCAATTCCTAAAATGTTAAAAAGCTCTTTATCCTCAGTTAATTATAAAAAAAACAAATATGTTATAAGTTGAAGAGTTACAATATAATTATTCAGTTTTAATTTTGTAACAGTAAGTAAGTTATTCCGAGAAATAATATTTGCAATTATAGAAAAAGTCAATACCATAAGTTTGCGATCCGAGATAGCGGAAGACACCCGAACCTCCTTAAATCGATGGAAAAATATCCAGATGATGTCTTCGTAAATTTGAATGAATGACTTTAAAGGCAATTGCTGACAATATTTTCTGCATTAGAAAACCAGCTGAACACCAGGCAAAGGAATTAAATGCTTTAATTGTTTGTAAGAACCATAATTTATTCATGGTAGTCGCAGTTTCGCGATAAAACATTGTATACCTTTAATTGAATATGGATAGAAGTGTTGGTTTATGATTTCAACTCTATTTTTGTAGATACGTGTATTTGGCAGAATAATCTCTCGTTTCCTGGATTTTTTAGAAGGACGCCTAGTATTTTACATTCTAGGATGTAGAAGGAATTATACAATACTTTAAGTGCCTGTACCAAGCCAGGAACCTGTTGTCCAGTGGATATCGTTGTTTTAATTATTGAGAATTACGTTGTTTTACATTGATTAAAATGAAAAGATATGGATTAAACTTCACAGAGTCTGCAATCAAACCGCGAATTAATAAAACAGAGTAAATTTTACAAATCTAGATGTCTCCATGGGGCCCTCGGCAAGAGTGAATTGCCACTCCTTGTAAAAAACTCAAAATCGCCCAAACGAAAAAAAATGTATACGTAAAACGATACCACTCTTAGCCGAATATTATCAAAAATGTACATGTAACAAAACGTAAAGACAAACCCTATGACTATAATTCCTGACGACCTGGGACAAGCACATGAGACATGTGGTGGGATTAAACTAGATCTCAACCCTCTCCAACGAGTGACCAAAGGACAAAATTAATGAAAACGAAAACAGTTAAAGACGAACTGAAAAAATCAAACTGAAATTCACGCAATCCTCCTAGAGAGTGCCTGAATTACAATAGATATACTGAAAAAAAATGCATAAAGAAGACATCTCTCATATGAATGCTTGGGTTACTGAAAGCAAGTTCAGGGTTAGATTTTTTATGATTAAACATCAAGACTTGAGACATCATCAGATATATATATTCAGAATACATATAGAAATTTTTTTTTTGTCAACTTGGGAAGACAATTTTTGTGTTAACTTTGGGAAGACAATTTTTGTGTCAACTTGGGAAGGTCAATCTTGTGATGCATGGAATTTTAAATGATTTGAATATTCGGTTATTATTTTAGTTGTCGATGAAATTTATTTGTTTATGATTTAATGGTGAAAATTAAACTCAGAGAATGTTACTTAAACAAATACTTTGTTTTTACAACCAATAACTACGCTGATTGAAATGGTTGTCATTTTCTCACCAACCCCATTTTCGTCTTTATTATTATTATTTCTAAGTATATATGCAAAATAACATGATTTTTAAATGATAAGCTTGATGTATAGTTTATATTTGATTTCTAAGAAACAACGTTAACAAAAATATTATATTGGTTTAAAACATTTTTATTTTTCAAGGAATGTATTAGCTTGTCTCATTCTTATTATTAAACATCATTTTTGCATCAGGTTGTAAATTTAAAATATGAAATTACAAATGTTTCATACTATTGTTAATTTCATTATGATGTATAGTATTTAGCAGTAGTCTCTAATCAGCAGCCTTAGAACAAATATAATGGTAAGTCGAGTTTCAAAAACAGTAGAAGATTTACATTAGGGACCAGAGAGGTCTCTATTGTTCGACCAAAAGGGAACACCCAGAGCAATTCCCAGTTGGCGGATAACAGGTTTAAACACAGAAAGCCTGGCCCTGGACTACAGTAGGTGACGTGTTTTGAGAAAACCACACTCCCTACAAGTAAAGGCCCCTTTTGAAGTTTTCGAAAAAGAGAGGGCTAATGCCGTTTAGAATTCTAAATTTTTGGTCTATAATCATCACCCCCTTTTCCGATGACAGTAAAAACAGTTTCTCTGCTGTGTCTTAACCATCCCTTCTTTCGAAATTTCAATATAGTTCTTGTTCTTAATATGCATGTAATATTTGCCCAAAGACGTAAAGTAAAGTATAGACATAAAGTTATCGACAACCAATAACAAAGAAATATCTAAATCCAAACAAATCGAAATAGAAGCCAAATACAGCTTAATGAGTCCTTAAACATGGATGTTTTATTTTTTAAACATTATGATGTTGATTAAAAAATCACCTATTCGCAACAATTTAAAAAAAAATATTCTGCAAAAAAGTGGAAAATAAATTATCTGACCACACAAACACTGCAGCATCCCTCTCAAAAGCAAACACTTAGTCTCCTTTCAATAATGTGATTAATGTGAACACAAAATTCAAAGTGACCACTGGATATCAGAAATGAAAGATATGGTGTAAATTTCAAGAAACAAAGACACATATGAACAACCCTATACCGAAAGTTTAAAATAAATTTGAACAAAAGGATGACGACCCTCATGCGACAATACATTTGACAGCAAAAGGCTACAAGCGCTTCTTAACAAAATGTTTGATATACAAGAAAATATATGCAAGGCAAGTCAAAAACAGCCACACAAACATCCCCGCCTCTCTCTCATATACATACACACGTACACTTAAAAATAATAATAAATCTAGAGGTTTCCGCAAGGTCTCCAACAGGTAATCAAATACAGAACGTCTATAAATATTAAATCCTGTAACATGAAAAAAAATCGCGAAGATAAAAAAAAATGGTATGTAATGTCAAATTAAGATTAACCACCTTAACCACGCCCTACACAATGTACGACGCACCGTACACGCAAGCCACAAGCTACACGACATTGCATATTAATCTCTTAAGGCCAGAATGAAACATACCATAAATTCTTAACTTGCATGATTTTTATACCAAAACCTGGACAAATTTTAGAAATATGCCTTGTCGCAAATCAACAATAATCTGAATAGCAGATTGTGTATTCATCTCTAAGGTTCAGAACTATTATTTTAATGAAAAACAGCAAAAATTTATACCAAAAAATTTGAACAAAAGGAAGGCGACCATCATGCGACAATACATTTGTCAGCAAATGTGTACAAGCGCTTCTAATCAGCATATGAACATTTACAATTAAGAAGCAAAATGTTTTATATACAAGAAAATATATGCAAGACAAGTCAAAAACAGCCACACAAACATCCCCGCCTCTCTCTCATATACATACACACGTACGCTTAAAAATAAAAACTAAATAACATAATCAATATATACTAGTCAAAAAAAGAAACGTTACATCGGTTTTTATATATATTTTTTAAAATCGCGTATCATTAATTTTTTATATATATAAACA
>JAULBM010010413.1:0-11698 GCA_032357055.1 Geukensia granosissima
TTTGTCCTTGACCTCAATTTCACGGTCCATTGACTAGGGTCAAGTTTTCATGCTTAGGTCTATTTTTCATTTACTATTAGTGGTAGGTCAACAATATTGGGTGTGCTAATTGATTATTAGAAGTACATGTCGGTCTGCCACATGTCTTTTGTTCTTGACCTCAATTTCATGGTCCATTGACTAGGGTCAAGTTTTCATGTTTTGGTGTATGTCTCATTTACTATAAGTGGTAGGTCAACAATATTTGGTGTTCTTATTGATTATTAGGATTTAATGTCAGTCTGGCACAAGTCTTTTGTCCTTGACCTCAATTTCATGGTCAAAGAGACATATACAGACGAGATGTTTTTGTGTCCACACTTGTATTATTTACATGAAATTATTATTCTGAAAAAATTCCAAATTTGACTTTTATATGTGAAACCTTCTACTTTATTCATTAGGCAAAATTAGGTTTGAAGGTTTATAAATATGTTTTTGTTCTTATTTAACAAAGTTAAATGTTGTGTTCATATTAACTTTGAGTTCCTTACAGACATTTTTCTTTGTTTTCAGCGGCTGAGTATTGTAAGAAGTTAAAACAAGAAAGAGCACAGATGCAAAGTGAAGCTGAAATCCTCAGGAATGAAATAGAAGCATTAAACAATGCCATAGGGTAGGTTATTATAATAGTGTCAATTCTTTTTAATGTACTTTAGAGATATAGATTCTCAAAAAAAAAAAAAAAAAAGAGTAAATGTTGCCTGATGGCTTAGGGAGACATATTTTTATTCTCTTTATGTGGTACATTTGTATTGTTTACATTTGGTTTGTTTTTACCTTTTAAATGTGGCTTCCTTTTAACCTTAATCATTTAGTCGTGGATATAGATTCTCCTTCTGCTTCCAGATGATTATGGAATTCCTTCACTACATATAGTTATATTAACCTTTTAAAAGCTTAAATCTAGAGCCTTGGCAATAGTTTTAAATTTGAAATTTAACCAACTTGAAAGGAAATATTCTAAAATAGAATGGTCTGTCCTATGAATATGAACAATACATCGGAAGCATTTTTAAGTACCCGATTTGTGACCCCACTAATTAGAACACTGTGTATTGATGGTTTTGCCTAGGAAAACAGTTTCATTCAAGAAAACCCAAAGCAGGAAGAATACTTAATTTTTACAGAAACCAATTACCAAAAATGCATTCACATATAAAAAAATTGAAAATCACTAGAAAAGAAAATATGAAGTTTTAGTTAAACACAGATGGCAAAAATGGCAAGACCTGCTGGACATTTAGGACAGTAATAGCTTTTATACTAAAACAAATTCTGTCCATAATGTTTGTAACTTTTGCTTATAAAATGTTTAAATAATCATTGTAGGCAATGCCAGGCTCAGTTACCAGCTACAGGGGTACCAGTCACAAGACAGAGAGCTGACCTACTCAAAAAGATGTTCGATGAATATGTTAAAAATAGAACACTCAAAAACTGGAAATTTTGGATTGTATCCTTATAAATTTCGCTTGTGAATAATTTGTAACACGTAACACCTGGGCCCTGTTGTTCAACATATTTAATTAAGAATTAAATTTTACTTTATTTTTAATTCAGTTGATTTATACAGGATTTAACTACAATTTAAAATTTATTATTGAGTTAAAATTGTTGAAAAACTGGACCCTGATGTATATTGTGCTCTGAAGAATGTTAAGTAGGCATAATCCGTCAAGATTTGATGGGTATCAGGACTATTCTGCTATATTGGAAATGTTTGAGTGAGTTAGAGATATTCAAAAGAAAACAAGTGGAAAGAACTCAAAATTCAAGATCAAGAAAAAAGCCACCCACAGGAAACTTAAAATCAAACATATATATTTATAGACAGACTCCACAAAAAAACTTGGGGTGAACTTTAGTGGTTTGGATGGGTTTGCAGTTCTTTGCCTCTAAAAAGACAGCTGTCACTTTAGTAGGAAAGGAAGGGAATTATAGTATAATTTTTAATGCCAATTATTTTAAGCCATGGGCTTTGGCATTAAAATGTACATAAGTTGAAAATAAGTTTTAAAATTGTAATTAAAAAAATCAACTTAGCCATATTTTTGCAAGTAATGTGATGTTAATTATAAATGGATGTAACTGCTAATAACATCACATATTTACACCGCCATGAAATGGCTTAAATATTGCCAATGTGGCGTTTAACAACAATCAATTGCATATTTACAGATATATTTCTCCTTAACTTGTACCAGTTCTCTAAAATAATAGAGCACCTGTTTGATACATTTAATGGCATGGTATCAACAAGCAGTATGGAGGAACTTTGTAGAACTACATTTAACTGGTTAGACCAACACTGTTCTTTAGTAAATCTTAGACCAGGTAAGTAGAATATGAATAGTCTCTATACTAAAAAATGTATTGTATTTTTGGGAAAAGTCTGTTTGGACTTTAGATTTCCAATAGACTTATCATGGGAAAATCATAAAAGGCATCATGAGTGCCAACTGATGTGTCTGAAAGCCAGGGAGATTTGTCTTTAAGGATATATACAGTAGCATCATTTTCCTGTTAATAGTGTTGTGTATACAAGTGAACTTTTTTAATCATTCAACTCTTTTATGATACACCATTTATCTACAAAGAGAACCAGTCCACTTAGACCACTGAATGAAATTTGAGGGAACTTTCACAGAATCTTTATTGTAAAGTGCCATTTTGCTCTCCCAAAGTTATAATTTGATTAGTAAGGTATGAAGTTTTTTTTTCATAGCAAAAAGAACTTTGATATTTATCTATTACCCACTTTCTTCCTAGGCACTGAAGGAAATTCAGTGAAACTTTTTAACAGAATCTTTATAACATATTCCCATTCTGTGCCTCTCTATGTTAGGTTTCAGTTGTAAAGAGTATTGGGATTGGCCATAACCAAACATAGACTTTGCCATTTTAAATTGAGATATCTATGAAATTTCAACAGAATCTTTGTTGTAAAGAGTCAATATGTCGCCTTTGGTATTATGTTTCGATGGGAAAGAGATTTGAGGTTCACCCAGCCAAACATGGACTTTGACATTTGACATTGGGTGGACCCATTTCATTTCCATAAACTACCTCTGGTGTAATGGTAAGTGTTCTCGCTTTGAGTGCAGAGGGTCACTGGTTAGATCCCCGGCCACTTCAAACCAAATACATTAAAACTGGTATTTGCTGCTTCTCTGCTAACCATGCAGCATTTTAAAGTAAGAACAAAGAATGGTCAGCCCATTTTCAAAGTGTGCCTGGATAAAGTGGCATATCTTCCTGCAGACTGTTGCTTTTGTGAGCTGGCTTTTAAATAATCTTGATCAGTTTGTTGGTATAATACAAAGCAGGGTTCATTCATCATCATCATTCATTAATATGCTCTGGTCCAGAATATGCATGAAATATTTGCCGAAGTACCATAAGCAACATTTAATCAATCAATATATTATCGTGATAAAATCTTATTTGTAGATGTGACAAATGCCTTAACGTCACTAAGTACCTCCACCAGTATTTTATCTGATCCTTCCAAGCTACCAGAACAGGCTACAAAAGCTGCTCTCAATCCAAAGTCAGAACCAAGATGACAACAGGTTAAACAAAGAAAGACAATTCAGTAAAACTCCTACAAGGGAGGTAATCCCTGTACAGTCAGCTGCTTCAGATTGCCCTTGTTGAACAGCTTCTGGATCACACTAGTGCTTTATCTACAATGTTTGATAAAACCCTGGAAAACAGGGTTAATTTGTTTATCATGAATTGTTGGATGTTTTATGAAGGGCCTGTGAAGTTGTTTTACCATGTAAAATATTACCAGAAGTTGGATAGATCTCATTTGGGTTCTGTGAGAAATCAGGCTGAAGTATATTATATTGTGACATGCAATACGCCATTCTTGTTATCATTAATTAACACATCTTTTATAACTCATATTAGAAAATTTCGACAAAATCACTTTAATTTGCCTTGTCCAATTGCACTTACCATAAATAAAATAAAGTATGACTGTACACATGTATTATTTACATAAAAGGGACATTGATATATTGAGTTGCTTGCTTTTGTCACAAAATAGTCATACTTAAGATACTTAATGTTAAGTGACTTTTTTTCTAATGTAATATAAAAGAAGTTGCTTTCAGTTATGTTGTTCTGAGGTTTTTTCTGGTAGCTGACAAAAATAGTGTAAATTTATCCTTATTGGAAAAAAAAAAAGTTTTATAAATTGTAGAATTAAATGTATGTTTATTTCATCTATTTACACTCAATTTGAATTTTAAAAAAAACATTTTTTGAGAAAAATATTCCCAATTAAAGGAGAAGTTATGAAAGCAAAATGAAACTATATTTTAGCCCCAAATTGTTGCAAAGTAAATTCTACTTCAATGAATAATTTTCATAATAAAAAAATATTTTTTTAAAGCCAAAGTAATATTTTAAAGATGATTTAATTCAGTTTGAGTTTTAAGCCTCAAGTCCAGCAAAAGCATATTGCCAACATCTTAGAAAATATGAAATTAATCAAGTTATTATCCTTTTTCAGAAGACTGAGCCCAACCTTAACCTCAATGATATTTTAATCACAATGTGTAACTTTATAAAATATGACCATAATGTGGACATGTCTTTCTGATTCTCAAAACCAAATGAAAAGGTACAATTAGTCCAAATTATTATAATTTTCTGATTTTCCTCAACTTTATTAAAGAACACAGCAATTTTTTTTGATGATTTTAGTACAGAAAGTATAGAGTGCTTCAGTGTACAGTGAAAAATTTCTTTATCTTTTGTATAATGTTTAAATACATAACATATATAAATATGAAGACTGAACATGGATGCCCTCCACATATTCTGAACGATACATGGTCATATTTTATAAAGTTACACATGGATGCTCTCCACATATTCTGGACAAAAACCTGGCCAAAAAGTGGTGGTTTTAAGATTTAAAAATTTGACTAAATTAGGTAGATAGTTTTCAGATTTAATGATGTTGAAATAGTATTAGATCATGATCAAGCATTCAAATCAGGTTGTTGTCAGATAACAATTTTCATTTTGGGGCCAAATTAAATCCTTAATGTGCCTCTCCTCCTTTATAATATACAGATGAAATCTACCTTGGAATTCAAAATCCACCAAATTATGACATGACCTCACAGAGAACTTTTTGCTATTACTCCATATGTATTTAAATAAAACTTCCAATATTAAACAATCACTTCACACAAGGAAAGGCATGTTCAAATAACCCTGGTATTGCTATGGGTGGGCTCTGTAACATCTCTCATTTATATTTAAAGATTTTTAGTTGATGATAATATCAATTTTTCAAAGTATCTTCCTTTGGGTATCAGTTATGTTTTTTATAGAACACTGGAAACATTTTATTTATTCCCCTGATCCAGGGGAAAATCAACTTTATTCTTCCTTCTCCCCTCTTAGCCTGATACAGGGGAAATCAACTATTTTTATCCTCTCTAAGCCTGTTAAGGGGAAAATCAATTATATTTATCCTATCTCTCTCTTTGCCAAAATGTCATGCCAAATGTTGTGTTTGATTGATTGAATTTATGATTTTAGCCAGGTATACCAGAAAACCTTTCAAGAAAAGAATATTGTGATGGGCTATTGTATAATTTGTATATAAAACTTATACTTTGCATTTATCTGGTGTGATGAAAAAAAATATTATAACTTAAGTGTATTAATAGGAAATCGTGTAATTTGTGTGATTTTTATTTTGTGTGGTATTGGTACATAAAATCATCTGTTGATTAGCTTTAATATATATTTTGCATATGTATAATTATTTGTTTATATTTCATAACCCTGTCATTGGGGTGTCTCCTGTTGTTGTTTTGTGTGATAACTGTATTTTTGGACTATAAGTCTATGTAGACTAAAGGTCTAATCTTCGCTTTCCCCATAGACTTTTAACGGGAAATGTATCCATTTACAAAAAAAGTGTTGTCTTGTAGTTGGAAATGCAGTAATTTTTTGGTGTATATTTTGTCAATTAAATTAATATATTTAATAAATAGGGCAGATGTGAATGTTTGTGTGTATATTTAGAATTGATGAATGAGTTGATATGTGCAGGGTACCTTTGGGCCTGTTGATCATGGTCCAATTTTATAGGAGGAAATAGTAACACATCAAAGATCTCTTTGTCTTTACAAAGAGTAAGTTCTATTTTTTGGTATGTGATTGATGTTTTAATAATTTTTTAGAATTTGATTTATAAGCCACATTTGGATCTTGAAAAATAATTTAAAAAATCTGAATGTTGAAACTATTTGTAACAATTTACCAAAAGCTAATGATTTGAGACAGAAATCTTTAAATTGAAAAATGGGGAAATTTTAAGACAAATTTCATATTTTATGTGACAAATACTGTAATTCTTACATAAAAATAGAAAATCAGTGTTGTATACAATGAAGTTAAATGTTGGTTGTGACAGGGGCAGGATAGAGAATTATTTATTGATAGGATATGACTCTGATCTCATCCATTCATATGTGACATTAGTCTAAGTAGATTTATGTCTCAGGCAAAGCTACCTCTATTTTCATATTATCAAGCCCAATTGTATAAAGATCACATAAGTTCTGATGGTAGAGTTGAGTTATGAAAAAATAATCATTTTTCGTTGTCTTTCATCATGAAAAATATATTAGATGGTTATATTAATGCTGAATTACTTGGCTGATTATTCTATATTTAGATAGTTGTAGGTCATTAGTACAGTAATCATGAATAGATTTTAAAGTTTATATCAAAATTTATTTTTTTATATTCGGTTTGTATGATAGATACAAGTATGAGTGACAATACATTTCTACATTAAAACTGCTCACTAGAAATATCATTTATAAAGAGAGAGAAAAAATGGGGTAAATTTCAAGGAAATCATACACCCATCTTCATTATATTGTACAGTTTTCAGAAAAAGTTTCGTTAAAAAAATAGCAATATTTCTTATGCATTCAGACTTCTGTTTTATATCAGATCATCTCAAATTGAGGTTTACAGTAATTCCTGAAGTTTTTCCTCACAATTGAAAATAGCCTCATTTGATTTGTAAGTTTTTGAGTGAAAGCAAAAGGAAATCATCAATTTAGAATGTTTTATAACACTGAAGCCAGAGTTTGAACTTGTATCTGCCTTAATATTTATGCCTCAAGTCGTAGAATAAAGTAGTCATTCGTAGTCAGTAATTTTAATACATTCAGATAGTAGCAATGAATTTAAATACAGATCATTGCTTTGTCTATATTTCAAGTAACATTTTTGTATTGAGGATCTAACATAGTTAACTGATTAAAACAATACCATGTTTGAAAAGGTTCCCTTTAAAACTCAACTTTTAAGTTTCAACATTCGAAATTATGTCGTAAAGTTTAGGGATACTCACAATTCATCTAGACAAGTCCAGGACTTACCATTTTTCTATGGGACTCACCAAAATTTTAAGTTCTTGCATTTAAATAGGGTAGGACTCACCAAAATTTGAAAATCTGGTTCTGGACTCCCCAAACTTAAAAGCTACAAGTCCCATTTAGCAAAGATGGCTACCATTACTTAACAGTGAATACTGCTCTTAAACTACCTGGCCAGTTTTAATCAAGCATTCATTGAGATGTTTCCCTGGTGGTTACTTTTAATAACATTTTTTTGGGTAACTCAACAAGCCAACCAAGTTTGCTGCAATAGTTAAAAAAATGGTTACTTATATAATTACCACCCAGAAACTGCTTTTTGTGGAAGTTGTGATGCTTATAGAAATCTTCACTTAAATTTGTAGATTTAATCATACCTGTTAACTCTCAGGATTTACGCCGGAGGCTCCTGATATTTTGCCTCGTCTCATGCATGCTTATATTCTTCCGTGCATGAGACGAAAATCTCCCACATTTACAAATTTCTCCCACATCACGCTTCAAAACTTTGTCAAAAATACTCAAAAAATCGTGGTTGCCATCTTTGTTTATACCGCTTGAACAGCTGATCAATTGGTGATTTTCGGCAATTGTCGTAAAAGTGCTTTCGAATTGCTCGTGATTTTTTATTAAGAAACATGATGACCACATTTCATTATAAAATCGATTGGATGACAACCTCAGTAGGCAATTCTTCAGTATAAGTTTAAAACATTATATTCAAGTATAAAGGCATCATCATCACAGCTGCAACGATGTCAGAAAGGAAATAAAAAAATGCCTTTAGTGAGAAATAATTTTATTCCATTTCATACAAACTGGAAAAACCTCTTCTGTTGTGAGCTGCCAGGCAGCAATGCAAACCTGAATGGGATTTTCTCAATGCTAAAAAAATCCAGACTGACAGATCTGTGTTCTATAATGATACACTGTGCTCCCTAGCCTATCCTAACAAAACCAGTATGTAAACTGATGTGAATACTATCCCAGTGATACAGTACAACTGTTTAAGCAAACAATCCATTGTAATATAAAGGAGAAATAATATTTGAATAATAAATAGAAAATGATTAATTGTTTATGTTATTTCATCCCATTAAATAATGTTAAATAAATAATATACTATTCAAAAAGGTCGTTGCGCAAAATCTCCCACTTTAGAAAGTTGGAAAGTGGGAGATCTCCCACTTAGCAACTGCTGGGGGTTAACAGGTATGGGTTCCTGAGATCATACTTGACATAAACGCAAAAAAGACGGAACAACAAGGGGTCTTGACTAAAATGAGGTCGAATTATGAAAAAAAGGATATTATTGATGATAAGTAAGTAAGAATAATAAATGTTTTGTTAACCAATGGCAATCTGGTGTCCACAACAGGAATGAAAGATAACAAATAAGGAAAGAAACATTGATGATGTCATGAACTCAAATTATTCTGTTCAACTATACCAACTTACAGCCTCTACTGCTTGATGCAGGATATTTGAGAACTTAGAAAACATTCTTTTCTTCATCTGTATAGTACATTTGTGTCCATACTCTTAGGACTGATTAGAAAAACCTTTATTTTCTCCTGGGCAAACTTATTTTCGTTCTTTTTTTGTGTGTGAAAACCGGAAGCTAAAATTTGACCGGAAATGATAGATTGATGTCGGATTAATCACGAACCCAATTTACGGAGACTGGTGTCCAAAGCAGCAAATAAGTAAAATTGAATAAAAGTTAAAAATATATATAGAACAGGAATAACAGCTTTACCAAATACAAATACTTTATCTCCATAGATTTGTTATTTATATTTCCTTTTTATTATCATTATGGAAATATAAATAACAAATCGGTAAACAATTATTATGTCTCTCAAGTAAAAATCGTGCCTATCGGAGTCTTTATTGTAGGAATATGACCAAAAATAAACAATTTTAATGATGGAACAGCAAGGTGTCTTGACTTAAATAGGATCGAATTATGAAGAAAAGGATAGTACTGATTATAATAATTAAGTATCGTAAATGTTTTATTAACCACTTTGGTGTCCACAAGACTAATTTGTATTATACATTTGTGTTCATATGGCGAGTTCAAATATTTTCAGTGATGCTTTAACCAGATGAAAAATATCTTGAGTTTCAAATCTCCACCATATCTTCGGAGTTCTTTAGCATCTAAATCTGGTTTATACTAACCTTGCATAGTTTGAGTCGAAGTATTTCTTTCTTGATAGTAGTTAAAGTTGACGTTAAAAGCTTAGAGGTAAGCTTTTTGGAACATTTGACAGATCCAGAAATAAAATGCTTTTTGTAAGGAAATAAATGTTACTTCGTTATCCAGTACATTAAAGGGAGATCATAGTCCTCAACTTTAGGGTTAATTTCAAAGGAAGACAAAACTGACATATGATTATCAATTATAAATCCTCCTTTTTGAAAGTGTTGTAGCTGTGTAAAATTGATTGCTATGTGTGCTCTCAATACCTTACTAATTCATTAAACAATCGATGCAATGTTTTTTGCAGACAAAAATGATATTTGCTGCCTTATCTGGAGGCATGAAAACATATTTGTGATGAATTATAGGCAATATCTGGATTTTTGTAATTGACGTCGCGTTCGTACTCATTTATGTTTTTAGTTTGCTTATTCTAATTTGAATAAGGGGGGATCTTACAACTCTCACCCATTCTAAAATGGTATCAACGCCCTACTTCTCTCGTTTTGTCATTTTCTTGCATGCATATTCCTAGAAATAGAATCCATCAATAGCTTTAAGTTGAATTTCCAGTTGATGGACTGTGGCTCGCGATATTTGGGTCCTTTAGAAAGTTTATGAGAGATTCCTTTTTGAAAAATATTCAAATCTTCTGTAATGAAGTTGCCATCTGAACCATATTTGAATGGGAAATTGGTGCTAGAGCAGTCAGAAGGTTTAACCTTTTGGTCATCAGTAGTGAGATCAAGCAACACGTGTTTGTAATCAAATATTTTGGTTGCAACAGGTGAGGTATAGTTTAAGGTATATGAAAGAGCTGGAACAGATTGATCTTTGAAATACATGTACAGTGGAATTTTGGCTGTAACAGACTTACCGTGTAAGATATTGCCATAAATGATTTAGTCCAAACCTTTGTTAACAATGAAAAGTGAAAGAAAGCAACGAGTTTCCCTCCCCCAATAGGAAAGTAGCAGGTTTCCAACCCAAGCTGACAACTACTGTAGTTCTTGACATGTATCGGCGGGTCAAACCTCATTAAGATTCGACTATTTTCCCAGATATGATGAACGGGACTACATTTTTGTATACTGCTAAAAGTCTTGCAACACACGAAAGAAAATGGGTTTCAGTATCAAACCCATTAGAAAATGCCTCCATGATGAAATAATGCATCAAGATTGACATTGCATACAGTTCAAAATAATGGCTAATCATCTTTATTTTTCAAAAGATTCAGGCTGCAGCTTTCAAAATAATCCCATAATGATTCCTGTAATTTTTTAAACGTCGGAGATTTGATTCGGTTTTTTGTGAGAAAAAAAAGTTTGACGTCAAATCAATCTGAACTCCTTTGGCCATTTCCGTCATAAATCCGGTAAAGTGAGAGGTTTATATAACAATATATAACAACCTGTTGTCGAATGAGGCCTAAAAAGGGGAACAGTCAAGACACCTTCTTTTTATCAGCGAAAACTAAATCGGATTAACTTTCATCTTTCATCTTTCGGATTAGAACTATTAGAAACTATTGGAGATGACATATGAGAATGTATTGTGTCTTTCTTTCAATCAAGTAACTCTTCTCCTCTTTTTATTGTGTAACTGTACTCTTACATATGCCACTTGTTTAGAATAATAAAGAATTTGAATTTGAAATTTAAGTTATTGTGTTTACAACTCATCTAGTTTCCGCCGTTATATTCCGTTGTGTTTTAGCACCTATATTGTTCATATAGACATCTTGAACTTTTTTGTTTTGGTCACACAGTTACAATAATCACAATGGATATGATCGAGATACTAGGCAACTTGGTGGAAGAAGCAAATTAAAGATGTTTGTGGTCTCTAGAGTAGACTGTCTTGGTTGTTTGAAGTAATTCTGATAGTCTATGCACGTGTTCTACTTGTTTAACATCAAATTATCAAAGATAATAAGATTCCAAGACTAAATGATTAAGGTTAAAAGGTAGCCACATTTAAAAGGTAAAAACAAACCAAACGTAAACAATACAAATGT
>JAULBM010010424.1:0-11698 GCA_032357055.1 Geukensia granosissima
AACTTGTTTCCGTCCTGAATATGCATGAAATATTTGCCACTGGACGTTAAACAACAATCAATCAATCAATCAATCATGATAATAATGTTCCCATAATTCCATAGTATTTCTGAAACTGTCTATTGTTCATGTTAAACATGTTACAGGAGTGTTTGAAAAATTGTAGTACAAAAACATTTAAAGAATGCGAACAAGACACTTAAAGGTTCATGAAACCTACATACTACTCCCATTCCAGTTCAAGTGACAGAATTTTTACTTTACTTAATACATGCACATATAGTCAGAAAAAAATAGACCAACCATTTTTTTTTTATATTCATTGACCAATTAATTTTTTTTTAAATTTTAACAGTGTTTTTGGACCTCAAAATTGGGCAGCACTATTACTTACTGTTAATCATAATGTAAAAGCCCGGAAGACTCAAAGGACTTTATTTTTATAAAATAGATACACTGAAACAAATTTACTTTCAGTTTTGAATGGTCAAAATTTGGAATAAAGTTGAACATTCTATTTTGTGATAGCCTGACTTGCGTAAAGGGGGGGTTCTCATTTTGCTGCATCAAATGACCCTCAAAGCAATTTTTGGAGGTCAAATAATTTTTTTATGTGTAAATTACGCAGAGATTTGCATTAATGGAAACACTGTTTTTATGATTTAATAATTAAGACGCCAGTTAATCGTGTATTTTAAGTTAACACTAACAAAATTTGTCAAATGCCCTGCCAGTGACTGAAAAGATTTTCTTAAAAATGGACTTATCAAAATCACCTAAAACATGGCATGTTTGTGCCAAAGTGATTCAGATGTTGATGAACTGTTCTAAACAATACCATAAGACTGTCTTAGCATATTTAGATCATAATTCAACCAATGGTTATAAAAAGACCAGGATGTTCTAAAAGAATTTAAAGTAATGACATTAGAAAATTTTGGTGAACTTGGGAAATACTATTATTCTTTACAGAACCTCTTGATAATTCAGACAGGTTTAAATTCGACTCATTTCATGGATGACTGTCTCATGGAGAATCATGCAACATCTATTTTTATTTCAGAGAATTTATCAATCGAGAAACATTACATTGTCCAGCGTAAATTGAAGGATCACATTTTTGTTCGAATTATTTGAAAATATTTGACTTTTTTTCCATTATGGTCTGGATACCTGAACTCAAAGACGATAAAAGCTACTTACTGTTAACATTTACACGAACACTGACAGTCGTTGATAAAGGTGGACTTCCGTTGTCTGACACAAAAACATTAAAGTCGTATTGATTCTTGAATCTTAGTAATGATGAAATCAAAGATATCTCTCCTGTCACTGAAACTCCAAAATAATCTGAAATCAGACAAGACATCAAATTACACATACAAAGTAAATAAATGCTCTCAGTTGTACATTCAATTACTTAGTACTCACTATATCAACAATATCAAAGAACTCATGACGTTCTCCAAATACATGAAGGCCAGCAAGACAATCATTTCACTAACATGACAGTCCCAAATGCACTTAACTGAAAAAAATTTGGAGAAAATGTTTCCAATACATGCAATGTGTAAATTCAGCAATAATAATCCCATGTTGATATAGCTGTTTGGATCAGGTCAAGTTATTACTATAAGATAGAAAAAAGGGGATATTGAGTCACAGTCACAGTAAGGCCTTCAAAACAGAATGAAAACTCGTACTGTAAGTTCAAGACGGTCCCTAGCTCCGGTTTGAGCCGAATTCTTTGCTAGATGACGACAACACTACATCTGTAAGATGTAAACCACAAAGTAGAAAAAAATTTTTTTACAACTGACAAGAGTTGTACTACCACAATGTTGCAATATTCAACACAATTCAACCATAATTACCTGAGGCAGGTGTTATGGTGTAGTTAATGTGTCTATTATTTTCATCTCTGTCAGTATCATAGCATTCTAATCTGAGTACAAACTCTCCTATCGGAGTCAGTAGACCAATATTTTTACTCAGACTTTTGAATGGACAAATTGGACTCTCATTCAGATCTATGATCTCAATTGTAACATTGGTCGTAGCAGATAATCCACCATCATCTGTAGCCTAAAAATGAACAAACAAAGAAATGAAGAGAAATGTTAAAAAAGAATTGATGCCCACAATTTTATATCCTTAAAAATATTTCATTAATGTTTATATCATTATTACATGTGTAACATGATTAAATGAATTTTGCTTGATGTCCAGTGGCAAATATTTCATGCATATTCATGACAAGAGCATATTAATGAGTGATGATAAATGAACACAGCTTTGTACTATACAGTCATGCTGAGCTGGTCTTTTTAAAACACAAAAACAAGTCCCCAGGAAGTCATGCCATTTTTATAAAGACACATTATTCTGACTCTGGGTCAACCATGCAGTCTTTGCTCTTACTCTGAAATGCATATGGCTCAGCTGGGGCCATCCTTAAAAAATTCTTGGTTTGCTGTAAATCGACTCACAATTTTAAAGGTGGGTAGGTAGGTAGGTAATTTTTTTTTTGCTAAGGCAGCTCATGTGTACATTTCAAACTTTATTTCCAGAAGATATATGCAAAAAAATATTCTGACCGCGGATGTTCAATAAAAAAATTGAGTTGGCAATGATTTTAATGAGTCGGTTTACTGCAAACCAACAATTTTTGAAGGATGGCCTGAGAAACAGCGTATACCAATAATGTCTTTGGTTAACCTACCACCCTCTGCACTTGAGCATGTTAACCATTAAACCACTGAGTCAATCCATGTGTAACAATTTATATGCATGTAACACGGTGTTTGGTTCCTGTGCCTACATCCTGCCTGGTAGCATAATTAAGGATTTTTTGTTCTATAAGTTTCCCTGTACTTTCAAATGAGTTTTTAGACATATTGTTGTTGCCTTCCACCCTCTGGTGGTCTGTACATACATACATCACATTTTTATGATCTTAACTTCTACTTAAGTTTTCAATTAAATGCATATGATGTAGAAGTTGAATTATCTTTCAAAATTTATATTTTGGTCCAGGGGTTTAAACATGGGACAGAAAAATGTAATTCTTAAATCCGGTGACCTCAACTCCTACATTTCTGAGTGAAAGTTTGAATTTTGTTTCAGAATGGTTGCATAATGTGTGTGGATGTACAATAAGCTTTTAGTTTTTTCATTTAAGTATAGAGACCAAACAAAGGTTGTAAATAGTGTCTAATTCTTATCTTAGTCAAGTTACTAAAAACTCCTTCATTTCTGAGTTTTGTGTTTGAGTGTGGGTCGACATGCAATGAGTTCTAAAATTTATATTTTAGTCTAAAGATCCAAATAAGGGCCCTAAAAGTGTTGCTTTCTCATTTAAATTATATGACTTCAAATGATCTAAAAATTCTTGCAACTGGAATTTTAATTTAACTTTAAATTTATTAATACTTTACGAAATTACTACTTAGATAATAAAAATTTGCAAACACTAAAACTTCAAGAGAATTTCCTGAAAGTCTCTCAGACCCATATCTTTGGCTAAAGTTGAATGCACCATAAACAGGGAACTGGAAGAACAACAGTAATTCCAGAAGAAGGTCATTCCAATTATTGTAAATCATGACATATTTTAGAAAAATACCTGCCGATCATATATTTCTAAAATCAGAACTGAAACAATGGCCATTAGAGAAAATAATTTGAATTTTAACACAGGGATATCTGATATTATCTGACAGCTTTCAAATCTAGTTATTTTTTTCAATTAAAAGGCTGACACATTTAATTCAGACTGAAATTCATGGTCATTTCCAGGTTTCTTTATAACAAATTTGTCATGTTTTTCAAGGTCTGATTTTCAATCTTTTTCAAAGCAATGTAAGCAAGAATTATTTTATTCTATTGTAAACAATCAGATGTGATTTTGTATTGTCAAAACCAGTACTTCTGGCAAAACAAAAATCAAGGCTTTTTCTAGGATTTTTGCCATTTTTCTGAATTTCAAGGACATTTCAAGGCTTGGAAAATTCTAAATAGAATAACAGGTTGTTTCCAGTTTTCCAGGTTTTGTAGGAGCTCTGCAATAAAAATCGGTTATTGGTAAAATATATTTTAGCAAATGTCTTATTGTCTTTACACATTATTTCATATGACAATTTTATAAAAAAAGCAAAGTAAATTTACCGTGACTTCAAACCAATACAGATTCTGTTTGGTTGCATTCTGGGTCTGGCTGATATAATATGTGTTCAAATTGGAGACAAAGTTTATATTCTCTGCAGCATTGTTTGGGTACTGAGCTAAAAATAAAATGAAAATGTAAACGCAATACATATTAGAAAGCAAACTCACTTATCTTTCATATTCTGAAATTTTCATCTATAATTATCGAAGTGTGAATTTCTTGAACAACGATCTGAATCCATCAGGGCTATTCTGGAATTGATTGTATATGTCCGAAGGCACCTATATTAATATCTGATAGTTTGTGGTTATTTTGGAAAGTTTTACCAAACAATTTAGTTCAATTAAAAAAATGTTATGCATGGTTGGGGGAATAAAATGTGTGTTCCAACATTTGCACATTTCTGTTTCTGGTACAGCCCTAAGATAAAATGAAAATAACAAAGATGTCTGCATAGAAATTAATTTTAAAGACAATTCTATCACTAACTATATTTATCTTTCACAAATGTGAACAAATAACTCAAAATATTTTTACCTTCTGAAGTGATAGTTACAGTTCTAAACTGGGGCTTAACATCTGGATCTGCCCAATTTACTTGTAACACGCTACTACCAATAGCTGTATATTCTTGTACTGAGGCCATGTAAGGGGTATTGAGGAAATATGGTGGTTCATTTACATCTACAATCTCTAAATTCCAATTCACTATTGTTCTTCCTAATCCAGTGGTCACAGTCACATCCAACTGTAAACAGAACAATGATTGATTGATTGAATGTTGCTTTACATCAAGTGGCAATTATTTCATGCATATTCAGGACGAGAGTATACCGCTGAATGATGATAAATGGATCCTGCTTTTGTACTAGACATGTTGAGCAGGATTCCTAACGTGCAAGCTCACAAAGGCAAAGTCAGCAGGAAGAAGTGCCTTTTAAACCTGACTCATTATTTTGACTTTGAGCTGAACAGTGGTTGCTCTTACTCAGAAAAACTATGTGCTTAGCTGAGACGCAGCTAATACCAATTTTAATGTCTTTGTAATGTCAAGTTTTATATAATAAAGGAAATGAGACTTCGTCATTTTTGAATGATTACGACACAAGAGATAAGAATTTAATTTTTACTTTTTTTAAGTTTTATTTGATAATGAGAAAAAAAATTTCATTTTCATTGTGTCAAGCTTTATGACATATGAGATAAGATTTGATTTTTTGTAGAAACCATAATATTCATGATATAATTTCTTTTTAATCACAAACAAAATAAGAATTCGATATTAGTAAAAAATATATTAAAATCCTCATCATTTAAAGCATAATATTGCTTCTATTATGGTATGGAATCCAGTTCATATTTGAAGGCCTTAATGGGACCTGTAGAAGTATAAGTTTGACTGTCATTTGGTGATCGAATGTCTGTCTCATGGACAATCTACTATATCTACTATTTGTATATTTATTCCAAATTGATAAGCCCTGATACATAATAGCAAGGTGATGTTACTTAGACTGGGATAAAGCTGATAAAAGGATTAATGGCAGATTGAAATTCCTAAACTTATTAAATTATATTGATTCTTATTTATATTTTCCCTCTAAAAATATTTTGTAATTCAACTAGTGTCCAGTCATGCCTGCATTCCATCAAATCTGTACCTGTAAATAAAGGACCACATTTTTTTGGCATTAACATGGTTTAATGTGAAATATGTTCTATTCTTTTAATATGGCCCCTAAACATTTGTTAAATCTACTGAATTCAGTCTTTGCCAATTGATTTTTTTGTTTAACTTATATTCAGTCTGATGAAATTTGATTTTTGACTGGAACAAATAGGACACTACAGGTCATTTAATGCCAAAAGAACTTTAAACATGGAATCATTAGAAGACGTTTGAACCTTTCTTATGAGAACTAGTTCAAGTCTAAGTGCATTTTATGAAAATGACTGACAGTCCTAAGAGTTTAGACTGTAATCATGGTGAACAGCTAAATTTCTGAAGCAGTAGATTTTTACATAAACTAAATACAGTGTTTTTGGACCTTTTCAGACTTTTGACATAATATATATGTGACCAAAACTCTAAAATCCAAATTTTTTCAGTCATGCAATCATCTGCCCTTGGAATGACCATAGACCTCCATATCAGCCTGGGGTCCTGGCTCACTAATTGGCAGTAGAGCCAGGAGGAGAACAAAATTTGAGTGGTCTGTGATTGGTCGATTATCAACAAGGGATTGTGGGAAAATATTTTGCAAACAAACATGGTACCATCCAAATTGACCAGGTTTTTTAATGCTTTTTGTACAAATGAAGAAGAGAACCTTTGATTGAAATATATTTTCCCCTTCAATCAATCAAACAAGGGGTATTGAATATATCATATACAATATAGATTCAAACTCCTATTTTCACGTTCACTTGTCACCATTTTGTTTGTTTACTTCGTTCTCTTGACTTGTGCATTCAATTCAAGGTCGATTGTCACTGATGTAAGTCACATGATTTTGTCCCCACCTGGCCCTTGGGATGCAATGGCAAGCTGCGCCAGATGCATATCTACTATCTATCTTATGTTAATGTAAAGTTTCATTAAAAGCAATTGAACAGTTTTTCAGGAGATGTGCTTATAAGGTATGTGGACAGATGGACCAATAAACAGATTTCTATATTATCAAAATATGTCAAAATATTACCTTAAATGAACCCAAATTGTTCTTGCTATTATTCTTTACACACAGGTTTAATGGTAATTGGCCTTGAGTGTCAGACGCCCTACTTTTTACTTCAAAGAACTGGGTTCCACTTCCGGTAACTGACACTATAGTAACATTGCCAAGGGTCAAATCTCGACAGATGATTTCCTCCAAACAATCTCCGACAATCTTGGTTTCTTCCACCTGTAAGCTACTGACTGTCTTGTCACAAACTGGTGGGTAATTAGCTAATAATATAATGGCATAATTTTTATTATTACAGTGAAACCTGTCTAAACCGAACATTGAGAAAATAGAATCCCTGTCTTAACCAGACTGATTCTAAAGTCCTTTTATACAAGTTGTCATTTGCTTTTAACCTGCCTAAACCAAACACCTGTCTAAACCAAACATTTATCTAAGTATAAAAGAGGTTTGGTGTAGACAGGTTTCACTGTACATAATGGTTTCTATTTTTCCAATTTCATTGGATTAAAAGTTGTCAGCTAATAATCTGTAAATTCTGATACTGTTTTATTGCTAGAGGCTCAGAAGGCTTAAGTATTGCTCACCTGACATCTGGTCAATTAAACAATTGAACATTAAATGATATCTTGTATAGATGCTTCCTGACAAATATTATTCCATTTGGCCAAGTAGTTTCAGGAGAAGACTTTTTTTATGTTTCAGACAATTAGAAACAAATATTGTCCATAACGGCCACATATTTTTTTGTCCGTAAGGTTTGTCAGTTTCCTGCCCAAGGTCTGAGGTTCTCTCCGGCATCCTTCACCAGTAAAGTGACCGCCGTGATATGACTGAAATATTGTTGAAAGTGGTGGTAGACCCCAATCGAACAAACAAACAAATATTTTTCTTCAGAGCTTTATAGCAAACCTTTCAAAGATACCCCACATCAAATATTAATCCATCTGGCCAAGTAGTTTCACGGGAGAAGATTGTTTTATCAGAAACAAGAAACTGATTTTTGTTCAGTATTGGAACATTTTGACTTTATTTTTAATTAGTAGGTAATAAAACAATACAGTCTTTAGAATCCTAATATGAACTCAATAAAACAAACACTGATTCCTTCGGCCTGATGGTCGCCAAGTACCCTCCCAATTGTGGGTCCAACCCCAAATATTGCTTTTACATCTATCAACAATGATTACCCAGCATTATGTCCAAACAAATCAAAACAACAATTATCTTAGGAAATTTAAGAGTAAATTCACTCTTCTTGATTCAACCTGTTATTTTTTGCTTGTTTATTTAAAAAAATATATTAAAAACTACCTTGATTTAAAACAGTCTATTTTACTATGACTGGTTGATTGATTGTTGTTTTTAACGTCCAGCGGCAAATATTTCATGCACATTCAGGACGAAAACAAGTTAAACAATAAATCAATATGTAGACTGTGAGCAAGGGACCAGTAAGGGAGGGACTTTTAGACTGCCACTGGAAAAATTGCTGGTCGGATAGGGGCGGAAAATTAAGCCTTGCAACTGGCCGCCTACTGACCACTCAAAATGAGCTGCTAAAAGGTCTATCTGTATATCTGTCACTGTTAACAGAAAGTTGGACGATAATTCTTTACTTTTACAGTAAATCATTTTAATGATGGGGTTCCAGCAGGTCACAAGCTGTTTAAAGAAAGAGCTCAGATCACTTTTAGGCAAATTATACAGGTGAACAAAGGTTCTTTGTTTTTCAAATTATTTGTATGTTACAGGTCACTTTAAATCAAAGGCAGGTCACAAGGTATCCTCCCAATCCCCTCAAGGTCGCAGATCTGATTTGACCCTCCTGGATTCTCAATGTTCTAAGCAACTGATGTAACCAAAAATTTATTTTTAGGAAAGAAATCAAATATATCTTTAGTAGAATTATGGGAAATTGTCAAACGAAAATGTCATTTTCAATTTCTAATTTTGTCAAAACAAAAGACTGCATGCAAGTTTCTTGTTTATGATCAAGTAATAATCACAGAAATTTTGTTATATAGCTGTACTTACTATTGACTGCAACAGAAATATCTAAAACTGTACGAGAAGTCATGTTGCCAGTTTCCATCATGACCAGATCTGAAACAATCACTTGGAAACGAAAACTCTTAGAGTCCCGAGGAATTGGCTTAGCTACTCTTACTTTTCCATCAGTTGAAGTTACAGAAAATATTCCTACAAAAAGAAATCACAAAAATATTACCTGAAATGTACAGATTAGTTTTCATTCTCTCAAACATGTTAAAAATTATGTTTTATGATATCAGGGCATCTTATATTTCACTTTTTCAAAGTCAACAATATGTATACATTTTCCTTTTCTTCTTTTGCAATTTCACTTTGAAATGAAAATTATAAAATATTGTTTGTTTAGAAATAGGAGGGGTCATGGTGTAAATATTCCTGACACAAAAATCTCATAACTTCAAGTAAATTCATCGCAATGGAACAGCGCTTTGATTGCTGTTCTTCATCTCAGTCACAGTGAGGCCTTCAACACGGAGCAAAAACTCGCACCTCACAGTAAGTGTTGTTTTAAACCAACTGATCCTTAAAAATCTTTCTCTCAAAATTTTATTGTCTCTAATTTTTTTGTTTGATTCAATATCACAGTGACTATCATTTATGATTTTTGAATTTATAAAATATTTTGCTGAAACCCTTCATCACTGTTGAATCGCAAGAGAAGGTTCAAACAAAAGAAATGTGCTCAATTTTTTAAATTGCTTCAACATGGTCAAAAGTAAGCTCTACCGCCCAAAATAAAGATAGCCGACTCTTTTAATGTTAAATCCCCACAAAGAAATTCATTGGGAGTTAATAGTATGTGAAAGTTAGTGCATAATATAAAGCATAAGCCATTAACTGTGGAATAATTCTTTCTTTTGATTGAAAATAAATACTAAGGCAGAAATGCACATCTAATTTAATATTGCTTGAAAATCAAACTTCACAAAAGCCTGATATAAAGTATAGTGTGTATTAAACACCATACAGTATACATTAGCATACCTTCAGTATCACCCGTGATGTTGTATATAATTGTCTGATATTTAGGTGTAATGTCATAGTCCCAACAGATAAGGCTGGCAACGATACTACCAACAAGTGTGGTCAAATTAACATCAGCTGGAATTATGCTAGTTGGGTTCAGACAAACTGGTGGTTCATTTTCATCAATGACTGTGATATTTGTAATTCCTATATCATACAGGCCTACTAAGTCTGATACCTTTAAATAAATATAGAAATGATTTTTATATTTTTTACTTCCACTAAACCAATTAATTGAATCATTTTACCTAAAAGACTGACATGACTATGAGGGCCCTGCACTGGATATCAAATAAAATTCACTCAAACGAACAGGTAAACCAAGTTGCTGTTAAATATACCTGAAATTGCCCCTAACCAGAATAAAAATATAAACATCGCACAATAAAAAGGCATGAAAATTTATGAGAAATTGAAAACTTTAGAGGGCACCCAAATCTCTATGCAGAGGCCCTTATTAACAGCTGCCTTGAATGAATATTTTGATAATAATTTCTTTAATGTAGCTCAGTTACATTACAAGTTTGAAAACAATTTTATATTTGATAATTTCCACTCTAAAAATATACTTCAAGTCAAACTATGTTTGAAAAATTTGTTTCAGTGAAAATTCATACGAAAATGTAATCAACTCTGTATAACTCAATCTGGATAACTCTATTTGTTATGCATTTTTTGACCTGTTATTATAAAGAGTTATTATCAATCTGTGTGGGCTGATTGTCAATTTGAGTGAGGATGTTACTGTTCACCTGGGTTTTTAGACAATATTTTAACCTCTAAAACGGCAAAAATTATTCTACTGAAGAATTATAGAAAACCTTCAATAGTTAAACCTTCAAATTCTTTAACGATCTTGATTGTTAAAATAATGCTTATCAAAGGTTAAAAATGTATGATTCTCTGTATGAAAAACAGACATGGCAACTCTTATTTCCGTAGCCTTACCTTTAAACGTAGATTGTAAACAGATGTTGAAGAAGCGTTCAGTGCTTGTCTCAATCTGATCTGCCCTGTATTACTATCAATGCTGAAAGTTGACCGATCACCATCTGAAAAATAATGTAAAATTTATAAATGAATTAAAATTGCACTCATGCTACAAATGTAGCTTAAAGTTACCAAATCTTGACAATGTGTCGATGAATTTGATCATTTATTCACACCACATCTTTTTGTCTATCTACTATTTATTTACATCTGCTAAATTGTTAAGGCATGGGTCAAAAATTGGGAGAGTCACTACTTTTATACTTGTTATGCAAGAAGTTAATTCATTAGTCTATATCATCCCATTTCATTTTTGGGGCCTTTTACAGCATGCCTTAGGGTATGGATATATGTCCATTATTGATGGCCTTAGGGCAACCTGGCCGACCTGTAGATGTTTGTATGGTTTGTGTGGCTGTCTCGTAGACAATCAGACCACATCTCCCTTTTATTTATTTTTGTTTTTCCATGTTGTAATGGTCAGCGTGTTCATCTTGAGTGCCGAAGGCCGTGGGTTCAATCCCCCGCCAGGTCAAACCAAAGACATTAAAATTAGTATTTGCTGCTTTTCCACTTAGAAGGCAGCATGAAGGAGTAAGAGCAAAGACTGGTCGGCCCAGAGTCAGAACAATATGTCTGGGTAAAGTGGCATGTTTTCGAGTGTTGGTCTAGTACAAAGCAGGATTCATTCATTCCTCAAAAGGAATTCGAAGATACCAAAGGGGCAGACAGAAATCGTTAAGTCGGAAGACAGACAAGACCATGGCCAACA
>JAULBM010010445.1:0-11697 GCA_032357055.1 Geukensia granosissima
ACATGGTACTAGAACACAAGAGCCTATATTCCGAAAATAATAAGACAAAAATACCACCATCAACAAAGCTCGCTTCCCCTCGCCCATGCGCAGTAGTCCTACTCTAGTACAAGGGCTTCACCGTCAAACCATAACTCCCGAGAATGAGTCCAAACACCCCTACCATGAGACGAAAAACACCGAAAAACCAAAAAAAGTGCGGGAAAAAAATGGCAGGGAAAATAGAATGATGTCCCTTGACACGAAAACATGGAGACGAACTACGAAACAAAGCTCGCTTCTGCTCGGGCAGGCACAGAAGTCTTTTCCTAGTACAAAGGCTTCGCCCTTATTCCCATAACACCAAGGAAATCTCGAAAATCCACGTTCATACCCGACTGTTCCCGAAAAACCATAAAATGGCAGGAATACAGAGTGATGTCCCTTGAAAACAACGACGAAAAACAATGCTCGCTTCCGCTCGCGCATGTGCAGAAGTCTACTTCAAGAGCTTCGCCCCACCTCCATTTAACACCCGAGAACGAGTCCAAAGATACCATATGATGAAAAACACCGAAAATCCGAAAAAGCGCAAGAAAAAATGGCGCGCTCTTGCTCGCGCATGCGCAGATGTAGACTCTCCAGATAAGGGCTTCGCCTCAACCCCAAAACATCCGAGAGATCTCGAACATTCACTAACATATGATGAAAAACACCAAAATCCGAAAAAGCGCGGGAAAACGTTGGCGTCCAGTGACGTCATACATGACGTCATGTGACTTCCGGTTCACGTAACTTCCGGTGACGTCACCTGTGACGTCACGTCCAATACTCCCGAAATCCACGCGAAAAATTATAACCAGAATGCACCCATATACTACTGTTCGACTCTTTAATTGAAAATTTATGTTTCTGATCTGCAGATGTCTCTACAAATGTTAGGTCCAATGAATTGAGACAATTATGAGCATTATGTACATGTAGTATTCCAAGATTACCAATGGTGAACAGATATTTTAGATTTGACATGCTATATGTACGTTTCAATCAGTAGCATATTGGAACGCAAAACAAAGAGAGTCCGAGTTCCAAAGTACAAGAAGTACTCAAATCTAAATAAATCGAAATATGAAGCTAAATGCAGCAGTGCGGACAACTACTTTTTGTAATACATTTTGAAGCATATTAGTACTTTCAGAGGTTTAGAAGATAAACGAATGCAGCAAATTGCATGATTTTTATGTCGGACATGTATGAAAACAAAGCAGGTGAAAACCCTTGATATTTAATGAATAACTTATTCCGTTATATATCTTCATTTATTGCATTATTACAAATTAAGCAAAACTTATGTACCAATCATATGTATCGTCTGGTTACTTGATATAATATCATCTTACATTTTGAACTAAGATGATTTTGTAATTTTTGTACTGTTCAATATACTTCTGGTTAGTGGCACAGTCTCAGCCTTCTTAGATTATAATTATATTATCGGGTTAGTTTTCATTCATTATTATATTTCTATAATTTGCTTTTATTTGACACAGATTTAAACTTGTTTTCTGTTTCATATATTTTACCAGGTCTTATAATGTCACAACGTTGGAAAGAGGTTACAAATTTATCTACAGAATTGCTTTCCAAACTTACCTCGTTTTATTCAGAAACGTTTCCAATAGAAATTAGAGATTGTTTCTCAGATTGGATAGAGGCTCAGCCATGGTAACACATTAGATACGTTTTCTGTTTTATGCATTTTTATTGGAGATAGCAATCGGGGACAGCTTTACACTACTTTAATTCCAGAAACGGTGCCATTCAAAAACTAATCAACGACTGCATTCAAATACTCTGAATTGTTTAAATGGTCAGCAGAAATTAATAATTTGAAACATTTCACATTTTTACATTTTTATGCATCTCTCTGACAAGTGTGCTAACAAAAAAGAATTTTACATAAAAATTGAAGTAGATCTAACAGGCTAGGTATAACGGTACTGGAAATTTTATGAAACATTAATTTTATCAAGTTTTATCAAATAATATATCCATCAAATAGACTTTTGATTACCACATAAAAAAAGAATGAGCTGTTACAACGATCTAACATTTTTAAACTTAAACTCCTCACTCACATGCAGGAACAATGCGAAAATGATTAATATAAAAATAGGAGATGTGGCATGATTGTCCATGAGAGAGCCACCATTATTATAATATTAATGTACAAAAGTGTAATAAACAAATCAAATGTCGCAAAGTGGGAGTTCCCTAATATGCTGCCAATGAATTAACAATAAAATAATAATAAATAAACCATTTACGACAAGAATAACAATTTCATTGGATATTTTTCTTTCAGTTGTGAAATACCCCTTCTTTGACTGATGTCTCTTTTGCTCCATTTTACTGTGTGTATATTAATTTTACAACTTGTTTTATTTGCTTGTGTCTACAGTGATGTTTTATTTTCGATTAACTTACTTTTTGAATTACTTTTGAATTATTTTTGTATTACTAGTTAATAATCTAGTCTAGTATTTTGTTTCCATAAATTATTAAATTAGAAATATAATGATTCTTTAAAATATAAAGATAAATGTTAAAAGATCCCTCCACGTGCATTTTGTATCATTTTTGTTTCATTTGATTGGATTTATCGTGTGCATTAACCCTATATTTGTTTTTTTTTATTACATCCAGGAATTTCAAATTTATTTTATCCTAGCTTTTTGCAACTTGTTCAACGTGTTCATAAGTAAACCTTTTCATCGATGAAGTCCTGAAAATTAACTGCAGATAAAAATGCTTGTTACTTAGATTTTATTGGATGGTTATCTTATTGTTTTACGTAAATTTCTTTTTAAAATTGTAGCTTAGTATCCTTTTTAACCTTGTGAACAATTTGTAAAGGAAATTAACTTTTTGACAAATTCCAAATGGCTTGCCTGTAAAATAGTTGGCTGACAGCTCCGTTTAGGAACATTGGTACGTATTTATGGCATTCCATATTTTTGTTTTCATTTATCATCAATATGAGTTTTGTAGTGCAGGTACTGTGCCCTGTGATAATATCATACAACGCTTAAAAGCATCTGTGATTTATGTGATTTTATCAAATTTGCCTTAAAGCGATATATGTAAAATTTTTATGAACAGATAGTTTGAAAAATATTGCTAGAAAATTTCTTTCCATTTAGGGAACAAATTGATGAAAATGACCAAAGCCACATGTGTTATGCTATTCAGCTTTTGCAAGGATTATTGGAGCTCACTCGGAATAAGGCAAAAATAATGCGAACGCTTGAGCCGATTTTGCAAAATATCCAGGTAGGGCTAATAAAAGGGGAAAGGTTTGTTATTTCTAATATTTGATAGTGCAGGATTTTAATCCAGACATACAATTAAATGACGTTGTGTTGGACAATGTTGGTTTTCATTATGTAATGTTTTTATATTGTCATTTAATGGACTATCTCAAACGTCTCGATGGAAATAATAGATCTCGTATAGAGGATCAACGATAATCTATAATTGTTCAACATATGACATGAGATTTGCTGTATGAGTCAATAAACAAAATTGTAATCTATGAAATTAATAATTCCGACCCCGTTTGTCTGGTTTTCTTCTTATGCTGAATTGGTTTTTCATTATTCATGTTTTTCAAAGCTTAAATGTTGGGAATATGGTTATTCTGTATGCATATTTCACGGATCAACCTCTCATCAGCAGCTTTAGAAATATTAAATATGGACATCCAACATCCAAATATTTAAGAAGTACATAAGTCCAACCAAACTGAAAATGGTAGCTAGGGACATCTGTGTTTCATGGGATAACAACCCATATGTGAAGAATGCGGACAGTTTTTGGGTTATTCCGCAACTTCAAACGAAAGATTCTGTCTTTATCTGTGAAACGGATGTTCCACACCGGCCAACAAGATACAATGGAATTTCAGGAGCAACTTATCCCTGTCTGCGCAGTATTTTGTGTCAGCGAATCAGCTGTGTCTAGAAAATCGTTGTATTAGACACATGGGCTCGTATTCATAAAAACTCTTAACTTAAGCGTTCATTAGACTAAGATTTTCCTAGGGATTTCCTCCTACCTTAACTTAGTAAAGGTAATAAAAAATCTTAAGTACTCCCTTAACTAAAGAAATACTTAAGTATCTGTCAATACGGAACCCCCCTGTATAAAATTATTCCGTTAATAAAATTCACAAAAGCTTTGTTTACCTAATTTACAAAGTTAATGAACTAGCGACCCTGCATACAGAGTGTATATTTCTCAGTTGATAGGGCTTGTGCTTCCTATCAGGATTTAATTAATAAGGGTTACAGCTCACAAAAAAGCTTTTGAGCCAAGGATTTCTCAGGGAAAGGTTTGTCATCACTCCGGGAGTTTTTCGGTCGCCATCATCCTTTGGTTGACCGGTATGAAATACCAATTTTACAAATGACAAAGGATCTTCCGACTGTCATGAGTACAAATTTGTTTCTATACCGGTTGTGGCTTACATCGATTGTAACTATACACCGGCTTTGACTACTGAATAACACAACGGGTGCCACTAGTGGAGCAGGAGTTGCTTACCCTTCCATAGCACTAGAATTCACCCTGGTTTTCTAGGTTCGTCATATTAAGCTTTAGTTTACAGTGTATGGTTATGTGATCTATGTTTGTCTTTCGTTTCATTTTGTTGGCCATGGACTTGTCTGTCTTCCGACTTAACAATTTCTGAATGTCCCTTAAGAATCTTCAAATTCCTTTTGATTGTTATGAAAACTGTAATATTTTGTCAACCAGTTATCGAAAGCAAAATAAGGACAGATTATTGCATGCACCTTTATAAAAATTTGACGTATTCCTGATGTAGAGCTTTAAGCCATTATTAAACCATTTATTATTCTCTCTTCTTTACAATTATGCTTTCTGTAATACATTATTGTACTCCTCGTGATTACTCTTTGTACCATCTGTGAGATATAAAAAAAACCATCCGTGTGAGAAAAAGAAAGATTTATATTTTTGTGCTTATGTTGTCATATAAAGCCGTTCGAGAGCATTCTACATCACACTCAAGAAAAAGTTTACACGACTACTTATGTAATTTCAGAATAAATATACAGTGAACCCATTATGCTTTGTTCGAGATATGAAATCGTGCCTTGCCTTTGAAGACCATCTAATATCATTGTCTAATGTAAGTGAGAGCTTTTATTTTGCAAGTTTGCACCAGTAATGGCATGTGTTGATAAATCAACAAAAATTGATAGTAGGAGTGGGTTCAGAGCAAAACTTTATGACAAAATGACAAAAGAGGTGACTTGATTTTCCCATTGTAAATTTTCCCTTAATGTCTAGCAACTCCAAACGCTCCTGCATACGGAATCTATATTTCTCAAATGAAATGCTTCTCCAGAGCATATGCTTCTTATGAATATTTTATTGGTAGAGGGTTGCTGCTAACAAGAATGTTACTGAACCAAGGGTTTTTCAAGGAAAGATTTAAACAATTTTCTCAGTCACATTATGAATTGGTTTACCGATATGAAATACCCATTTCACAAATGACAATGGATATCTTCTTATTGTCGTGACTATAAATCTGTTCATATACGGTTGTGACTAACATCGATTGGTACTATCCACCGGTTTTGTTTACTGAGTAACACGATGGTTGTCACTAGTGGAGCAGGAGTTGCTTACCCTTCCGGATCACCAGAATTCACTCTTTTTTTTGGAGTGTTCCCGTTACTCCAGCTTTAGTTTTCAGTTTAGTGTTGTGTGTTCTATGTTAGTCTGTCGTTTCATATTGTTGAACATTGTCTTGTCTGTCGTCTGACTTAACGATGTCTGTTTGCCCCTTTGGTATCTCCCAATTTTTTTAACCTGTGAAATATAATAAACAATTATATGTGAGTAATGAATTTTTGTAGCATAAATTTTATGTACTATCATAGTCTTTTGATTTTCATAGTCCTTATTTGTAATCATTAATGTGTTTATTTTTTTCATTGACTTCAAATTCCAAATAGGTAACTGTAAATTGAATGTTAACAATCTTTTATTTTAGAACAACCATACAGCCTCCCCGGACGAAAGTGATACTGCTAGTGATTTTGAACAGATTACAAAAGAATTCGAGACACTGAATACATATGCTTTGGTTTGTTATCATAAGACACGTAACTTTCCCAAATAATAACTTAACAAAAAGATTATGTTAGACTTGTATTGCACGTGATAAGGTTTGCCGGTTAATTTCACAAGGTCTATGGTTGTCTCCGGGTACACCATCTCTTTTACCAGTAAAACTGACTGCCGCTATATGAATAATATAATGGTAAAAGCAGTGTTAAACCACAATCAAAACAAACAATCCAAAGCATAACGACATTATTTCCGTGATTTTTTTTTCAACTGCAAAAAAAAATTACCATTGTAGTTGTTTTATGTTTCAGTATTGGTTGTTTTGCATTGTATTTGACCGAATGTTGTTACATTTTAATATTAACACATTTTATTTGGGAGGGGCTTTTCATCTTGCCTTAGGTTGTGGATTTTCATTATCGAAAGCCTTATAAGGATATTTGATAATGTTTGAAAATCATACTTTTTAGATGGCTGTCTTATGGACAATTATAAGACAACTCATTTTTCTTTATTGAATTGTTGAAAGGGTTTGCCCAAAATGGCGTAAGAAGTGCACTGCATATCTTAATGCACTTTAATTTTCGAAGAAGGTTCTCATTGCTCTTTCTATTTTCGACTTTTACAGAATGTTTCTAGTTTGATGAAAGAGCTGCAAAAGAAGCAACAAGACTTTGCCATTCTCTTAAAAGATCTTCCATTTGTAAAAGGTTAGTCTTATGGTAAAATGATAAAATTTACGCCCAGATTTCTATTTTATGCAGTAACAAGCAAAGTCTTCAATATAAGTTCTAAGTCCAGCGGTGTCGAGGACAGGTGATATTTAAAAGAAAGAATATGGAATGTATGCCAAAAGAAGAAATCCACGCCTTTTCTTGATTGTGTATTGCACCATTTCTTGTTAAGCTCTTGCCTTAGATCTTAAAAAATGCACTGCATTTCTCACTTTTATCAATTAAATTGTTGGCAAAATAGAAAAATAACGATTGAAAATGCTTACAATGCTTATAATACGGCAATACTGTACAATCAACGCTCTAAAACTTCAAGTTTAGAAAGAAAATATATAAACCGTGACCACGGCTAATGAGAAGAGTAAAACAAAAATAAGACAAAAATTGAGTAAGTATACTATTGCATTGAATGCCTGTCACATTCTGTTATATATGAGAACACTACATTTTAAAACAATATGTGAGGGAAAACTGTCACACGTATTCTGGAAAAAGGATGAGTTGAGTCTTTTCAAATAAGCAACCAATTTTCCACCTATAGGGGTTTATAAAGACATCAAATGGTCTCCATATTTACGAACACTTTTCAATCTCTGCGTTGTCTGTCAATTTATTCATTTTCGTAGTTTTTAAATTGCAACCCACTCTTAAAATAGCAGTTAATAAAGAAAGATTTAAAATTCTATAACGTCTCGAAATGTATTGCACTAAGTAGTTGTCTCTGCCATCGGCTTTGGCTTCCCATTTAGATTTGTTTTGATTTGAGTGCTTTTTGTCTCGCCTGCGACGAAAGTTGATAAAGACGAGACATAGCAGTCCTAATTCCGTCGTCGTCGTCGTCGTCGGCGGCGGCGGCCACACTTTTTCAGACTCCCATAGTTTTGTCAAATCTTTATGGATATTCGTGAAACTTGCTTAGGAGCTTCTTTATGTTCAAAATGTTTCATCCATATTGAAATTTTGAAGAAATTTATTTTTATTTTTCCGTATTTTGACGGGAAACTGGACTAAGTCTGAATTTTGCTTGATTTTTGGTTAACCCTGAGGTTAAGTTTTTTCAAAGTTTAATATCTTTGTCAAATCTTTATAGATAATGCAGAAACTTGCTGAAAAGCTTCTTTTTGGCATATTGATATCATCCAGGGTTAAATTTTGAAAAAAATAATTTTAATTTTTTCGTATTCTGGCAGGTAATTGGACTTAGTTCTTTTTTTTTGATTCAGGTAAAAGTTTTCAAAATTGGTACAGCTTTGTCAAATCTTCTTAGATTTTTGAAAGTTTTGGTTAACCCTGAGGTTTTTTTTTGGAAGTTTTTGTTAACCCTGAGGTTAAGTTTTTTTCAAAGTTTGATATCTTTGTCAAATCTTTATATATAATGATGAAACTTGCTGAAAAGCTTCTCTACGGAATATTGATGTTAATTTAAAAAAAATTAATTTTAACTTTTCCATATTCTGGTAGATAGTTGGACTTAGTTTTTTTTCATTTATTTAGTTAAAAGTTTTCAAAATTAGTATAGCTTTTTCAAATCTTATTAGATGTTGTCAAAAGTAGTTCAAATGCTTCTCTGTGTTGAAAACATATCCTTCAGGATAAAATTTTCAAATTTTTATTTTTCAGTTTTATATATTTTAACAGATTATTGGACTTAGTTTTTTAAAGTTTTGGTTAATTCTGAGGTTAGTTTTCCCTTCAAGCTTCCCTTGAGCATATTAATATCATACAGAATAAAATTTTGAAATTAAAAAAAGAAAATTAAAAAAGAATACTTCATATACTGGCAATGCTTAGAGCAGGCGAGATACCAGGTTGAAATGGAACCGTACAAATTTTCACATAAACTTGGTTTATTTGAATGGTACTACTGTATATATTAACATCTTATAAGCATCAAATGATCAAATGAATCAAAATATGAGTGTTAACAGATATATAAGTCTGGATTTCTTCTTAATTTTCGAAAAATGGTGGATTTACGAATTATAGATTATTATATGACCGCAAAAAATTTTTGTCGTATTTTGGTATGGCACTGTCGGCTTCTGTAGACAGGTTGGTTTCTGCACAATAACTTTTGTTCTAGGTAACCAATCCTTTTAATATTTTGGAACATTGATAATTGGTTGAAAATAAAGGTTAATATTGATTTTGGGGGATCTAACCTTATCCGTTTTTTGGGGAGGGGCCAAAAGGGGTTTTCCTCTTATTTGAATGCAAGATCTCTATTTCTTGTCTAATTTTGATGGGTTTTTTCTTTATATTTCCCATGAAAAAGTCAACATATTAGGCCACAAGCGTCATGACCTATCTCTTACTGTTATTGAGATATGATGGGTCCAAAAATGGCCACACCCTAATTTTTGAAATTTTTTATTTCTCATCGGATTTCAATGGAGTTTTTTGCAGATGATTGCTTATGAAAAATGCAATAAAAGTTATTCCAAGCATTTTTTTGTAAAATGTACTGTTTTTTTGTATAAAAGGGTTCAAAGGGTTTAAAATATGTGATTTTGCAGAAGATGTTTTTATTTTTCATCCTATTTTGCTGTTTTTTTTGCATTTAATTCATCTTAATGATAGCTTTCAGTAGGATGTCAACAGATTTTCTCTATTTTTTACCGTTTTCGAGCTAAAAGGGGTCAAAGTAGTTGGGGGAGGGGTTATTCAATTTCGTACAATATGGAAAAATTTTATTTTTCATCCAATTTTGATGGGATTTTTTGCAAATGATTCCTCATAAAAAATACAATAAAAGTTACTCGAAGCATTTTTTTGTTAAATGTACTGTTTTTTGTATGAAAGGGGTCAAAGGGTTTAAAAAATGTAATTGTGCAGGAGATGTGAAATTTTATTTTTAATACAATTTTGATGGGTTTTTTCCAAATGATTCCTTATGAAATGTTACCCAAGTTCTCTTTATCGCACTTTTCAGTATTTCTATTGCCCAAGATACTGTTTTTAGCTCACCTGGCCCAAAGGGCCATGTGAGCTTTTGTCATCACTTTGCGTCCGTTGTTGGGGGCGTCATCGTCCTCTTCGTTGGCGGTGTCGTCTGTTAACTTTTCACATTTTCATCTTCTCTGAAACCAATGAACAGATTTTAACCAAACTTGGCAGAAATGTTAGGCAGGTGGTCCTTTACCAGGTTTGTGAAATGGGTGCTGATAGGAAATTGAACATGGCCGCCAGGGCAAATTATGTGTTTTGATTGATCCAAATTTCAAACATCTTCTTGTCAGAAACTACTAAGTGGATATAATTGTTACATAGCAGAAATGATCGATAGATGGTTCTATACTTAATTTGTGAATCGTTTGCAGATCAGAAATTCAAAATGGTCACCATGAGGAAACTTAGTTTAACATCGGACCTTATGGGAATTTCTTATTTTCATCTTCTTTTCAGAAACCAGTATTAGACTACTATTATGTTGGAAAACATGCAGACAATAATCAAGCAATGTGTTAAATCTTTGTTTACATTAACTCTGATTTGTCAACTCTAAGCCAGGTGAGCGATCACAGGCTCCTGTGAGCCTCTGGTTTTACTATAAATGCATTCAAAAATGAATTCTAATGAATTATATTTAAGTTTTTTTTTCAAGAAGTTCAGTGACAAAAACTACCAGTTTTCTAAGAAAATATTAAGAGTTTCCAGCCTATTGACTATCAATCGAAGGGGAAACTTGGGCATAAAACATGATAACTCAACTTTTCTTAAGTTAGTGCATCTCTTTCTACATCTGTTTTAAGATATATTATGTTAAAAAGTCATATTTTGGTTTATTTTCAAAAAATTTGATTTACTGTAGGGATAATTCTTGCAAATTTTCATTTTGTGTTATTTTGTATGCTATTGGTATGTAAATAAGATGTCAGTAAGATTTTACAGTAAAACTGTTGGTAATTTACAATAATTTAATGTACCTTTTATGCAATAGGTGCCTAACTTTGACATTCCTGTTATTATTTTTGAAGAAAGAGCAAAAAATCTTGCCCTTACCCTTTGTCAATTCAATGAATACAGTAATTTTTTTGCTTTTCAGTGAGATTATTTCAGTTTTTTTGGCATTCATTCTGCTAAAAAGATTGGTTTGTAACTTGAATATGCAATTTAATATTTTTGTTGTTCATCAAATGTTAAATATTCTGTTAAATGGTAGTTTTAGCAGTTCAGATTTCCCATTCTCAGCTTTATTTTTGTAAGACAGTTAATTTAACTAGTGTTAAATCTAATTTTTAAAGAATTTTAAAGCTTTAAATTAATAGTTTTATCAGAAAGACACAAAACAGGTCCTAAATATAGTTCTGTATGAAATGTGTACATGCGGCTTCAACCAAATTTTCACCCTTACCCCAAGCAGAATTTAAGGAAAATCTGACTACACTAATATATTTGGCTTGATTAAGGAAATTGCTACCCTAAAATTGCTTGAAAAATAATAGGATAGCAATTAATCATTGAATTTAGTTGTTTTAGAATATGTTTCGTCCCATATCTGCCATATTCTTTGAACAATGGGTGATTAATCATTGACAGATTTTCCAGAAGATGATTATAATTTTTTATTGTTCGGTTGTCAGGTCTTGCTTTGCATGTACAGTCAAACCTCAATGGCTCGAACTCAAAGGGACCAGGAAAAAACAGTTGGAACCATCGGTTGTTTAAGCCATCAGAGTTCGAACTTATCCAGAAATATTTCTGTATCGGTACCAGAAGTCCGGTATTTACAATAGCGGTGGCAGGGATAGTTCTGGGACGCGGAAACGCGGAATTGACGCATTGATTCTTCAAATGCCGCGCTCTCAACATTGTTGTG
>JAULBM010010456.1:0-11697 GCA_032357055.1 Geukensia granosissima
AAGATTAAAATGTGAATTGTGGACGTACGACGGACGGACAGACATCGGACAGACGGACAATGGACACCAAGTGATGGCAAAAGCTCACATGGCCTTTTAAGCCAGGTGAGCTAAAAATGTGATTTTTGACAAGGGAAAATGAAGATCTATTGTAACAGAATAATGAGGAAGACTTGGAGCTTACCATGTTGGTTGTCAGATACCACTTAAAGGACTTCAAGATACGATTACAAATTTTTAACTCCGTCTGATACTGCAAAAGAAATATCACACCCCTCCCAGGAGCCTGTGATCGCTCACCTGGCTTAGAGTTGTCAAATCACAGTTAAGTAGAACAAAGATTTAACACATTGCTTGACAATTGTCTGCTTGTTTTTCAACATAATAGTAGTCCAATACTAGTTTCTGAAAAGAAGATGAAAGTAAGAAATTTCCATTGGGTCCAATGTTAAACTATGTTTCCTTGTGGCAGCCATTTTGAAAGTTTGATCGGCAAACGATTCACAAGCAAAGTACAGGTCCATCTAACAATCATTTCTGCTAAGTAACAATTATATCCATTTAGTCATTGAAAAATCCAACTAAAAATGTGAAATTCACATAGGGTCCAATGGTAAACAAAGTTTCGTCATGGGGGTCATTTTGAATTTCCGATCAGCAAACCATTCACAAGTTTAGTACAGGACCATCTAACAATAATTTCTGCAAAGTAACAATTCAATCCACTTTGTAGTTTCTATCAGGAAGATGTTTGATATTGGACCCATCAGAACACATAATTTGCCCTGGCGGCCATGTTGAATTTTTGATCGGCACCAATTTCACAAATCTGGTAAAGGACTACCTGCCTAACATTTCTGCCAAGTTTGGTTGAAATCTGTACAGTGGTTTCAGAGAAAAAGATGAAAATGTGAAAAGTTAACAAAAGCTGACGCCGATGATGACGCCGACGACAATGATGGACGCAAAGTGATGACAAAAGCTCACATGGTCCTTTGGGCCAGATGAGCTAATTAGAAATCTCCATAAATATTCTTCCATAGATGCTTCCTGCAAAATATGGCCCTATTTGAGGAAGCAAATATTTCTTCAAAAAGAATTTCCAAAATCCACCATGGACTTTGTCCAATTTGAACAAAACAACATTATCTATAAAAGATATTCATAGAGAAGAAGCTAGATTAAATTGGTGGATTAACAAAGAGGACCAGGGGATAACATAGCTAATCTGAGAAAAAAAACCTTGTATAGGACCTTTAGGCTGCATGGTTTTAGAGATTTTTTTACGATACGACCAACCTGAACCCATGAAAACTTGCTAAAGGTTGTGCCAATGCTTACAATTCCTTTGGCAAAGCACTTTAGGAGGTTTTTGAAGCTTCAAATAGATGGACTTCTGAACTTATAAATGACTAGGTTGGTCATATGCACACAAACATTGAAAATCATATAATTTTTTTGATCATATATTATTTTACCTGAATAAATTCATGTTTTTTTTATGTGTAGCACTTTTATGAATTCAAAGCCTACAAAAACAGTTTTGCAGGAGTCTCATTTTGAGAAGACCCTAGTAAGGTAGTTATGGTTGCTGCTCCAATTCTAAAATTTTGTATGTTTTGTTTGTCCAGGACTCTCTTGAAATGGTTATGGTTTCTGATACAATTCAAAATTCAAAACAACGAATCATGGAATGCTTTGTTTATTAAAGAACAACAGACAACAGATAATGAATGTGACAAAATGTGAACACTGTCATGGCTCCACTCACTACTCTCATAATTCTGTGCTCAAAAACCTCATTATTATTTTATATTTACATCAAAATTTTGGAAATTTATTTTATTTAGAGGACTGTTTATTGATGAAGTCAAAGCTAAAAACTATGAAAAAGAAAATGAAGTCCTGGCAGGTTATTCATTTCCATGTGTTATTTAAAAAATGTTAATGTGGATGGCACAAAATTACGAGAGTTCATTACAGTGACTAGCTGTTTCTTTGGCTATGATAAGTAACAAAGAAAATGAATTCTGTGTTATATCAATATAATAAACTGGTGTTAAAGGACATTTTATTATTAAGCTTGGCCAACCAAACATGAAAAAAATTCATGTCCAAAATTTTTTTAAGCAGACAAAAGCATACTTTTAATGCAATTTTACTATTTCTCTTAAAAAGGAAATTTTCAATGAGAAAAATACCAAAAAAGGCGACATGTTTCAACTAAGGTCATAACAATTACAAATGGATGTATCTTAAATACCTTTCACATGACTTACAAGTAGTCCATTAGTCTTATAAACTTTTGTAAAAATTTCACCAGAAACATTTAGTTGACCTCAGTCAGTGATTCTTTTTCATATAATGGCCATATTTCTGATACCACACAAGTGTAAGATTTACTAAATGAATCATTAAAATAGAACTGACTAGTCCAATGGCTTATATATCTCATGTTGAGTATTAAGTTACACTGAACTGGAGTGCCACTATGAACACAGAACAAGATAATTATTATGAATTTTTGTCAATAAAAGGAATGAAGAAGGATAAACTGCAATACTACAGAGTTTGCTGATATGTGGTTTTAAGTGGCCAAAATTTCATCTAAATTCCATACTGTTCATTTCAGTTTGTTTTGATATGAGTACTTCACTTTCCTATGTTTTGGTTCTAACGCTAGTGATTAGAGGTTACAACGCTAGTGATTAGAGGTTACTCTTTTAAAAACAAAGAGAGCATATTAAAATTCACCGCATCTTTTCAACTTGGGTATACCTTTTTTTCAAATTGACAAAAAAGCTCCATAGTGGCACTCTAGTTCTTGATATCCAAATACATGGGGGATACTGGGAAATGAGGACTCAAATTATTTAGGTAAAGATAATACAAAACCAGCATAAGGGAAATTATCAGGATAAAATTTTGGCTCACTCATAAAAAATATAGGCGATTTCACCCAAAATCCAGTACATGTAACAAAAACAATTTGGTTTATATTAGTCTTACAAAGGTTGAAATCTCCAAGTTGTACCAGTAGATGTTCATTTAACTGAAGTTATTCTCCTCACTGGCAGAATATACTGATTGATGTCACAGTCTTGTATTTTTTAACTGCAAAATGTGGAGGTTGGCTAAAGTATTCTATAGAAGAACCCAATATGTCATTTGTGCATTTCCAAGAAAAACAGAATAAGACTGAGAAATATATGATTAACAGTTAATCAGTTAAAATCACAAAATCCATGTGCCACAAAATCTGCTATGCCATTATCTCTTCTTAATACAAAACAGTTTTTGATCTCAAAAATGGCGAAAAATCTAATAACAATAAAATTTACAAAACATGAATAATACTAACAAAATGTGCAAATCTATACAAAAAAATTACAAAATATCACAACTTATTGCACTATGATAACAGTATCTTTAACAATTATTTACAAGTATTTCTTCAATCTAAAAAATCTTTACATTTGATTACATAAGCTCCATCTTTAGCACGACTATTCTTCAGACATTGTCAGCGGCCAAAATGCGTGTGTCTGCTCTTACATCACTAGCAAAAAATATGTTTAAAAAAATTGCAAAAATGGGTCAAATGGAAACTAGAGGTCTATTCATACTTCAAAAGTATACAAAATCAATCCATCTGCTCCAATAGATTTAGTACAAAATATATCACATAGCTTTAGTACTTAGTTCACCACAGTCTCTCAGTGGTCATGTGATAACCAAGGAACTGTATCTACAGATCACTTTAACATTGCCCATACCTATTAACCCATTTCAACCGAGGATCCCCGGAGACATAAATATCCATATTTTAAAATATTATGAATAGCAGGAGATTTCATGCCATGAGGGTCTGACTGGTATATCATAGCTTAAATCAAATTAGCAGGATATATATGCACTATTTTTATGTACTTTATCAAAGTCTCAACCTATATATAAACCATACGTGGGCAAAAATAAATGTGTATATTGGCTCCTTTATTGAGGTGATAACTCTGTTATTAATTGTTATGGTAGTAATATTCATTGACAAGATCTTACTAGAAAAATTTGTACCCACAAAATGTTTATTTTTTAACTTAAAAATCAGTTTTAGATATGCAGTATATGTGAAAATTTAAAAGCTACCAAAAGCTATGGGAATTGGAATCTGTGAATACTTATACATTTAAAGTAATTTTTTTCAACGATACCCTTCACCTATTTAACAAGACCATACTGTCCATTTACATTAAATTCCCTTTACATTCTGTTGGTGTTGGTACTATCAATAACTTTCTGATTGCTTGGTGAATGCAGATAAAACAGCATATTTTGAAAACTTGACACAGTAAAGTACATACAGGTTTTGTCCAATGAAAATGTGCAATTTCTATAAACAGCAGAGCAGGCAAGAATATTTTCAAACATTTCTAAAAATTACAGTGACGGTGAGGTATAGACTAATTTTCTTCAATGGAAATTTGCTCATTTCTACAAGCAAAGACAAGAAAAAAAATAGAGTAAATCATATTTACTAATAATCATGGAGTCAAACTTAAAACTCTAATTAAATAACATTAAATATGCCTTTACTAGCTCCATAAGCTAATGCTAGGTAAAGCATGGTTTGGATTAAACAATTTATAAACAGTTTTACTGGTATCAGAAGGTCCATTAACTTATATGAAATCATTCATGAAATAGTTCTTCTGCCCAGTGGTGCCATCTAGTGTAAAGGCGATGAAGATTACTCAAAAGTTTTGTAAATATTACAACAAGCTTGAATATCAACCAGATAGCCTTTGATTATAAGCTTAATTTTGTCCTTTTTAAAAATCACAGTCATCAATGGAATGTCAAAGAATTCCACTTTCATATAAACCTTAGCTGGACAAAAATAAATGCATATATAACATAAGATAAAGTGCTGCGGTGACAATACAGGTTTTTGAAAATGCAGCGGCATCAATCTTTTTCAACACAGCTTTTTAATAACAACAAGTACTTGCATAAGTGAAAATATTTTTTGACTTTGTGTAAAAATCAGTGTCTGTTTAATTCTTGATCATGCTCCAAACATCTTCTTGACTGTGTATCCAGGCATGGAGTAGAAGAACAATACAAGTAATGCAATCAGCAATATAAGGAGTAGTAGCTTCAGAATCAACCATTTATAGTTGTGCCATAAGATGTACTTGAGGGATTTGAAGGGATTTAGAAACCACATAAATGATGAATCTGGTCGGCTGAAACACAAATGTCAATTTTCTTAATGTAATTAGGTAACAATGTTTCCATGCAAAGATAACAATCTCAAGCCAATCAAGTGTCAGAGAAAATGGATTTTAAGGAGAACTTTATTTAATACAATGAAACATTATAGAACGTTGTTATTTTATCATATAAACTTCCATGTTAAATTAAAAGTCAATTAGTTCATATAAATGTTATTACTTGTATAAGAGGGTGATACAGGGTTATTTTCATGCAACGTTTTTACCTATTTTTATTTACGTGTTGTTGTGCTAGAGGGCCGTTATATGTCATGTTTCACATGTCTTTATCAAAATACAACATGCAAGCACTATTCCAATTTTTCGTTCCTCGTGAAATGCCATTCTATTTCTCGTATGCCCGTGCGCAGGACCCCCTGTACCACCCTAGTCTAAGATATACCCTTTATGTGCAACAAAACAGAATCAATTTAACCTTGTAAATTACCATTATATTTGAATTCAATTTTTCAGTTTCACTATCTGATAAAAAATATTTTGAAAATTTTAACAAAATGATGATTAAACTGTGTGGATGTTGATCATACCTACTGTGTCATAAAAGTGAGCATTTGAAACAAGCTCTAACAATCTTAATTAATGCTCTTTTGTTCCTCTGTATTGTATTAAGTTAAAGATCAATGTAGTTTTAATAAGGATTTTCGGATTTTACATCTTATATATCTACTTTGTTTTGGGTTATGGTGTCAAACCAAGGTTATAGATCAAACAAACTTGTGTCTACATCCAAGGACATCCTGCTCTGAAATAATTATCTTGTATAAGTTCTGTTTTCAGATAATACATACTTAGGTTTTTCTAATGGGTCAGGTTCATTACGCCCAGCTCCTGCTGGATGTTTCTCTGCCTCTTCTGCACTCATTAAATGTAATTCTGCTTCAACTTTCCCCTGAAAACAACAATGATTGACACATTTTAACAACACTGAACAGGAAAGTTTAATGTACATTGGAAAATTCTATGAAAGTTTAATATTAATTCATCAAAAATGATATCTTATTTACAAATTTAAGTGTTGTAAGTGACAAAACCAAAGGATAACAAATTTTCCATTCTTCTGCATAACGAAGTTCTCTGAGTGTGCTTATAGGTATGGATTATAATGGACCACAAAAAGATTTTTAAGTTTTTAGTCCAATTAGTACTGTGAACAAACACATTCAAATACTTTCATCATTTTTTTTTTATTTCAAAAAATAAATAATCAGTGAATTGTCATCATTTAAATTCATTTGTATATGAACACTTTTTAACTCCAGTTCACTATTAAACACATTAAACGTGGATTTTCTAAATAAATGGTTGTCTTTAGGTGACCTATCCTTTGTCAGAAATCAAATGTCATTTCAATAATGTTACCTATTAACAATAATTACTGTCCATTTACTCAACAAACCCTTGTACAAACACAGAAAACATTGGCATATAATGTAAGGTTTCGTACCCCATCACAATTACTAAAGACAAAGAAGAAAGAAATCTACATAGCATTTCCTGTATTTATGTATTCAAGTATTTTCAAATATCCCATTAAAAATAAAGACAAAGAAAACAAGGAAATTTTCTTCTTCGATTTCAAGTGGAAAAAATTCACTGATAGCCAGTTTTACCATCAGAAAACTTGACTCTGAAATAGACAGCACTGTCATTAATAATCTGAAAATTACAGGTGTAAAACAACACCTGGGAGTCAGGTGGAATTACCTTCAGGTAAACCTTTCTGATTAATTCATCACAACTCTAATGAGTTTCTGCAGTGGACATATTTTCTGAAGCCAAAGAGAAAATTGTCTGTCATTTTACGAGATGAAGAAATCATTTAGAATAATATAAGTTATTGTCTGAGAAAGTTCTAAGGCTGAAAATGTCATTATTTCTGAAATCTCTTCTTGATTAAATTTAGATTTGTAGCCAGAAGTTTTCAAAACGAAATTATCAACGAAAGGAAAAGATCAAATGAGAGAAGTTCTTATTACAAAGCCAACCATTTAATTAATATAATATTGAAGGAAAATACATATTTTTACCATTGTAGAACTAATAAGCTTGGCCTTTGCAATGAAAGAGAAAATTCCTCAAAAAAATAGATAAAAATAAAACCCAGATAAAAATAATCAGTAAAGTATCAATAAATGCATTTTGTAAATATACCATACTTTATAGAATAGGTCATTTTTTTACACTGTATGTCCTCCAAGGTCTAACTGAAGACAAACATCATTCACTATTGTTCTCATTATAACATACAATATTTCACTGTTCCTGTCACTTTTCAATTAAAATTCCAAGGCCCTTTATATGTTAATGTCTTTTAAACCAAAAAAACATCTTTTCCCTGACACAATATTTCTTATGAGGTTAAATATTTCATTATATAGACACAAGTTTTATCAAATATTAATGTGTTTGTTGACATTTTGTTTGTTCATTAGTGGTATCCCAGAAAATAATTACAATTTTTGTATAATTTGCTGACTACCTATCTAATTTATCAAGTACTGGTCAAATGTTAATTCCATTTTATACATATACATAACAAGGAAGTGCTATAGAATAAATGTTGCCATTTCTTTACACCAGACCTTAAAAAAGGGAAAACTCTAATAAGGATCTCTTACTCACAACTTAGGCCCGAATATTGATAGGTGCATTGACAAATAAAACTATGAAAAAAACAGCCATTACACCTGAATTTTTATTAAGAGTTCAAGGGAGAGAGGTATTCAAGAATCACACGCAGGCAAATTTTAATTGTGATTTTATATGAACTTTTTAAAAGATAGATGTAAAAAAGACTTGCAATTTATTTTTGCAATTTAATCAAATAATAAAACAAAGAAATTGCGTAAATAAATTTTGGTCCCAAAACCCAAAAAGGGCCATTAAAGGTTTTTAGTAAAACCTTCAGTAATATCAGGGTTTTCTAAGGTCAGCACTAAGACCCTGAATCTATTGTACCTTCATTAAAGTGTAGCTCAGTGCCAAAGTGAAGCTACAAATCATGAGAATCAAGGCAACTTACTGTTAACTCATATTCCCCATCATTTTTGACAACAAAGGGCCACCATCCCTTGACACGTTTCTGTTTAAATAATGACATCTGAGGTACTGAGCCATCAGTCTTCAACATGTCCAGCGTACAAAGTTTTGCTGATTTGGCTCCTCTGGGAAAACGATTCAGATCTAGAGTTAAGTCCCCTGAAAATCAAAGCATGCATTCAATGGAAACACACTCATAGATTACAAAATGCAATAACATAAATACAGTTCTAATAATAATAATTCACAATTTCCATATTTTAACCCTTTCAGTGTTAAACCCCAGGGAAAAATTTTCTTACATGATGATGTAAAGAGTCATAAGTTTGAGATTGATAGTAAGTGTGTGATGTATCAGTCAAAATAGTATGTTCAATCGTACACTTGAGATTCTTTTTGAAATTCATCCCAGTATTAAAGGCAGAATAGGCCTTAAGAAATAGAACTCAGACAAACTGATGCACTGAAGTACTTGTGTTATAAGACTGCCCTAGGAATGACATTTTTGTCAGGTGACAAAAACAATGTTCTGCAAATGTAGATACATTTTGTACCACCAAAATAAAGTTCACTATCCCCAATTTATGAGAAACAAAACTAAATTACAGCTAACTCAATTATTTCAACATTTAAAAATATTTTTACTTTACCAAAAACACAAAGTTCAGAAATTTTATTGAAGAAAAAAGAGACAAACCTACAATACACCAAGGAATTTTGTGCTGTATTTTATCATTTGAAATATTAATTTTTTTTACTGCACTAATTTCTTGGTGATATTACAATAAAATGAACTAAACCTGAGAGCAGGACTTAATAAGAAGGACTGGAAATTATTGTAGACTTGAAGAACAAACAGTTACATAATGAGGTCACACAAGTCACAAAAACATTTCGTGTAAAATGATGGTAGTGCAGGCCATACAGAGCAGGGATATACGAGAAAAAATATTACTTCATTAGGAATGTGAAATTAAAATTTGGCTTGCAAGATGCATTTTGATAATTTTACATGAAACATGATGTATAACAACCCTCCAGTAAGACAACACATGAAATAAAAAAACAGCAAACATGTTCCATGAAAAACCTGTACCACTTTTAACAATGTTTGATTGAGAAGTCTCTACAAGTAGCTCAGGAAAAGAAAGATACAAGGGATTTTGTAAATATTTTAGTCATAGGGTGTATACAGTAGGAAATGAATCCATTTTCTGTGTATAATTCTGTGTCAAATATGACATAAATTAAAAAATATCATATGCAAAAATATCAAAAATATTTTTAATTAATGTTTAATTAACATAGAATGCACTAAATACATGATGAAAAAGGGACACACCTAATGAAAAACTGTACAAATGGACAACCAAACAAATCATTATTTTAAAATTTTCCTTTTAGGCAATAAGCTTCTAATGAAAATGAAATTATTCTTAAAGATAAACAATGTATCAATTGCTTGATTCTGAAAAAGGGAACACAAATTTTTCCTAATCTGTAAAACAGGTAGGATTAATACATGTGATCTACCCACCCATTGATGTCACTGTCTCATTTTACATATATTTCGTGTTGATATCTAGGAAGTGTAAATATTCTTAACATAAGTCATTAATAGTGGACCTATATTGATTCAAAAACCTACTGAGGTAGATTTTCACATGCAGAAAGCATGAGGTTACAAAAGCACAATTACATTGTAATGCCATTTTAATAGGGGGGGAGTAGTCTTTTTTAACACGGATTTCCCCATAAATCCTGTTGTCATCATTTTTCCAATTCAGAAACTAAAAATTTACTATTTACGGGTTGTTAACTAATCTTACAATGATAAGTTTACCAATGGCACACCTATCCTTGGCTTAATCTTGGGTCAGATTTAGCAAATTACCAGAAATCATAATTTAACTATTGTAACCATAACTTTCCCCCTATATTCCACAGTAAGTCTTCAGACAATTCGAAATGAAAGAAGTCCCCTCTATATGACTTGGGTGAGTGTTCTTTAGCCCTTTGGGTTGATCTCTTAATACAATTGCTATTTCTATACACATGTACTTCTAATATGTAGACTACATGATATTAACAGCATAATAAGAATTTACCATTGAAGTTTGTATTTAATATCGTTTTCTTCCATTAAATTGTTTGAAGAAAAAACTCCTGTTCAGTTAAATCTATCTTTTAACCAGAAAACTCAGTGTCCTAATCTGAAATTAAATCTGACTAACTGAATATTTACCAAGAAAATCATCTGCTGAGAAGTGGTCAGCATCCCAGACCTGTAGATTAAGTCTTGGTGGTATCTTCGTCTCTGTTTCATCCCAGGAAAATAATGTTTCTTTCCGTGAGATGACTATTTTCTCTTCAGCTACCAGATAATCGAATGGATACAAAAACCTCCAGTTGAAGTTCCCTTCTCCTGTTAATGACCTGAAAAAAAATCAATATTTTTTATTATTGTAGTTATAAAAACTGGACAATTTCTAAAATATAGACAAAAATGTTCCATGGGACACAGATGCCCCTGTCTCGGAAAACAGAAAGTATATGGACCTGAAAAGGAGAGATACATACAAATATACTGTCCAGATATTTATGTAAGCCAAAAAGTGTAATAGTGTCCTTCCTGTTATAGATTTCTTAGGAGAGGGAAAACCTTGAGGACAAAATTTCATGGTCTTCAAAAGACATGCAAAATTTACTGTCCATTATGGTTCTGTCTGTCTTCTGACTTAACGATTTCTGTCTGCCCCTTTGGTATTTTGGAATTCCTTTTAATGGAAGGTCTGACAAAAGTATTTTTGCAAACATAAAACTCACCCCCACCTACCACAAGTCCCATCAGAATAAAATTCCGATTTATGTGCAAAAAAAATTATTTTCAAAATCAACAGTCAACAATAAAATCTTATTTGTTGCTAGAGTTAGATGATATCGTATTTAATATCTCCTTATATGACTTAAATACAGGACATTGTTTAGAAATATAAAACAAGTAAACATAAATTTCCAAACCCTGAACCTTTTACTGTAACTGCATTTCTGATTTTGACACTCACGTCATAACAGGTTCCAGGTGTACAAAGGTCAACAACACAATAAGTCTGACGTCACATTTAATTGTTCGTTGACATTTTTTTGTGGAAAAGTGTGTCAATTTACACCCAAAGCTACAACACAATAAGTTTGACGTCACATTTAATTGTTCATTGACATTTTTTTGTGGGAAAGTGTGTCAATTTAAGACCACAGTTACAGGAACGCACTTACAGTAAAATGGTGTAAAAGGAATTCGAAGATACCAAAGGGGCAGACAGAAATCGTTAAGTCGAGGACAGACAAAACCATGGCCAACAAA